>APFE030106971.1:112780-128232 GCA_000404065.3 Pinus taeda | reverse complement strand
ATATATATATATATATTGGTAAGGACTCTTCAACAAGACTTCACCAAAATGAACAAAGCCATTCCACATTAGAGTAATGACAAATCTAGTTAACAGTGGCCATTGAGAAGAGATTTAGATAAGAAATTATGCACCTATGTTATGAGATAGAAGCCTAGATAAGCCCCTTCAAATCATTCCAATAATCCTTGCACCAATCCTTCAAGTAATCCTTCAATAATTCCAACAACCCAATCACTAAGAAACGGTTCCTCCAATGCATCTTGAAGGAAACCTCAAAAACACTTGGTAGAGAAAAGGAAGGATATGAAAGTTTTTTCACCTTTATTAGCATATAGAAGCCGAGAGAAGCCCCTTCAAACCTTTCGAGTAATCCTCCAAAAATCATTCCATTAATCTTTCAACAATTCCAAAAACCCAAGCTCTAAGAAAGAAATGCATGCACCCACAGAGCCTTTGATTATAATATATGGAATGGTAATGAATAATAAGTATAAGGGAATACTATTAAACAAAAGAGACTAATAATATAAACCCAAGGGAATAATAAACCCAAGGGATTATTATTTATTTTCATGGTGAGACAATCTTTGTCACAACATAACATTCACTCATGGTTGACATGGTTGGCTATGATTGACAATGGTTTCCAAACAATCTTTGCCGAATTAGAAACAATAGAAAATCTAACAACACATGAATTTGAACATATAATATGTAAGGTGTTTAAAGTTTCCTTAAAAAATTTTTGAAGAGAATTCTTTTATTGAACTAATATATTCTTATACATATTTTTATTATACAATGTTTTTTGTAACTATAATTTATGAAAGAAATTAAAAAAAAGGTTACAATAAGAGATTTATAATATAACTTTTTATGATATAATTTTATAAAATCCATATCTTATTTTGCTAGCATATTTAATATGTATGTAATATAATGAGAAGAGTTTTTTCATTATTCTCTTATATAATTATATAACTCTATTTCTTCCAAAAAAAGGTTAAAAAAAATGTTTAAACAATTCTTTTTTTTTTTTTTGCAGAGCAAGAGTAGGATGTTCTATTTCATTAATAATATACATAAATTATAACAATCCAGGAGGAGTTGTGGATCTAGGGAGAGACCTGAAAACCCAATCGAAAACAAGCACAACACCCAACTTCTAAATTCACAAAAACTATACAAGATTGAATAAAAAGGAAACCGGATGCGGATTCGAAACAAAGAACTAAAATGAAGTCAAAAGCGAGAGACCCAACAATTCGTGGGAAAGTTGAGCTTGCTTTGACTTTTCCAACAAACCAAGCAACCTGAACCTTTGATCTTCATCGTTGATCCAACATACCCAATCCAACGGTAGAGGTCTAATAGGCAATAGTAAGAAACGCGGCCCTTACCCAACCCGACCACTAACTAGGACGATCATTCCCAACCGTTGATCCACTCTGGATGATCCGATGGTCGACGGTCATATCGCACTGACTAGAGTAACTAGACAATAGCATGCGATAAGGGCATTTTTCAAACCACCCCCCCGCCACATGTTGCACTATGTATGTGTTTGCTTCAAAAAATGAAAAACCATTTTCCACCCACGAGGCCCGCGATCATCGAAAAACCATCCCCCACCCGGTATTCCGAACTCGGTTGGAAATCTCATGGTAATGCAGCCGCTGAGATTGTCTTTTGAAGTGTTTTTTCTTCCAAAACTAACGGGATAAGAGGCTCCCCCAAAACTTCCCAACCTCTCAGAATCAGAGCCAACCAATTGGCTACAAAACTAATTGTCTAAATCACCTAGGATCCATATCATGGGCTTTCCTTCAAAACATGACTCTATCTTCTTCTTCTTGCTCATGACAGATTGTTTTTATCCTCCTCGGAGGAAGATCTTGCCAGTTCAACACAATCATGTTCTGTGTGCTCTTAACACCTTGATTGGCTAGAAGATCCGCCATTTTATTTGCTGCCCTTCGAACATGTTTAAAACTAACTATACAAAGACTCTAGAGGTGAATTTGAATACATTGAAAGCCCTTGATCAGTCTCCAGTTCTTCGAAACTTTTTCTGGCTTGGTACCCCAACTGATCCTTTTGACTGAGTTGATGATAAGCTTAGAATCAGCCTCAACTATCACATTTTGTCAGTTTTCCTATTTCAGGAGATCTAGACATTGTTCCATAGCCATCAATTCCACCATGTTATTGGTTTCTTTTCCTAAATGACTATGGAAGATGCAGAGGACACTTCCTTTCTCATCCCTTAACACACCTCCATAACGAGCAGTGCCAAGGTTGCCTTTTGAAGCCCCATCTATGTTGAATTTCAAAAAGCCCTTGGGGGGAGGGTGCCAAAAATCTTACTGAGACACCATGGAGATTATCTTCCTTTCTAGTCCCTAAGGAGTTAGATCCTATAAAGCTAAATCATAGAGAATTCTCAAATCAGCCGTACAAGGAAGGTTCTTAGGAAGATTTCTCACAATGGTACCAATAGTTTCTTTGAGTTGTTTTAAGATCAACTTAAAAATGTGTCTGGGTGGCCTTTTTCCATTCTTGAAGATTCTATTGTTCCTTTCTTTCTAAACATTCTAGATGATGAAACTTGGAAAGATGGGCCATGTTGAGCCAGAACTTCATTCTTTGAGAAATTTCTTCTCCAATTGTTTAGGGTGTTGATGATATTCCTTTTGTCTCTATGAGTCTAATAAAAAATAGTTGCAAAAGAATCCCACAAAACGGAGGTGAAAATGGAGTTGTTGAAAAGGTGAGTCATAGTTTCCTCTCGAGCTTCACAGAGCTGACATTTGGAAGGCCCCAGCATACCCCTCTTCCTAATGTTATCCTAGGTAAGAATTTTCTTATGCTAAACCAGCCACATGAAAAGTTTGATTTTCATCTAGCCTTAGTGTCTCCATAGTTCTAGCCATATCTTGTCTGGAGCTTGAGTGTTCAGGTCAAGGAGAATGAGTTTTGCTTCCTTGAGATTAAAGGCTCCCTCATTCTTGCAGCCCCATCTTAGCTGATCTTGCCCCTCTGAATTTCGAATCTTTCGTTGGTCTAACATTTTTTGTAGATTCTATGCTTTAGCTTCTAGGGGGTTGTCCTCCCTGAAATCCAAGTTTCCTCAGGTTCTCCATTTACCATTATTGTTGGTTTGATCCCAAAAGTCTCTTACTTTAGATAACCCTTTGGTTTCTATTTCAACCTTGAGATCCCTCCAATCATATTTGAACAAGATGGGTTCTTGTTGCTATCTATCCTCCCAGAATAGGGCTAGATTTCCATCTCTGATTTCCCAGAAGTTGTTTCCTTGGACTAAGTCCCTGTTATCCTAGGCCTTATTCCAAAGGTATGAGCCCTTTCTATGTCGTAACATTCTTATGAGATCGTTGTTTAGCCAAGTGCTCGCATATTTTTCTTTCTAGATCATTGCCCATTGAGCCGTTGGGTCTTTAACCCGTTGCCACCATAATTTAGCTCCTAAAACCGTGCTAAGAATCTTAGGATCATCCAATCCCAGCCCACTGTAGATTTCAAGTTTGTAGATTTTTTCCCAAGCTACCAAGGCCCATTTCTTTTGTTCATCCCCCTTGCCCCAAATAAAATCTCTTTGAATGGATCTGAGTTGCTGCAGGACTCCTTTTGGTGTTGGAAGAGTGCATAGCATGAAGACTGGGATTGATTGTAGGACTGCCTTGGTTAACACTAACCTGCCAGCCAAATTTAAAGATCCGGTAGTCCATTTCCTAATTTTATTTTGCATTTCGTTAATCACTTGCTCCCAGATGCTCTTTTGTAAAGGCTCAGCAGTAAGAGGAGCTCCCGGATATTTGGAAGGGAGGGACTCCCTTTGAAAGCCCAAAATTATGGAAATATTTCTCTCAATGGCAATGTGAGTATTAAAGAAAAAATCTTAGATTTGGAGAGATTAACTTCCATACCTGAAGTCATAGCAAAGTCTCTCAAGATTTGCCTGTAAGCTAGAGCTTCTTTGACCGTGGGGATCCCCTGCAGCATGGTATCATCAACAAATTGCTGATGAGTTAAGGTTTGTCCATCTTCAGAAAGATGGATACCTTTGACCTCCCCAACTAATTTAGCGTGCTTGATTGCTCGACCTAGACCTTACATCATGAGTATGAAGAGAAAGGGAGAGAGTGGATCTCCCTACTTGAGGCCTCTTGAAGGAGTAAAATTATCCGAGGGATAACCATTGATAAGGATAGAAAAACTGGGAGAAGTAACTAGGGCCATTACCCATCTGATCCAGTTATGATCAAACCCAAAATTTGTTAGAACTTTTCTAATATAGTTCCAATTCAACTTATCATAAGCTTTTTCTATATCCAATTGCATGATCATTGATGCTTTCCTATTGACTGTCAGTGAGTGCACTACCTCATGAGCTTGAATGATGTTATCAAGGATTTGTCTTCCTTCCACATATCGAGACTGTTCAACTCACACCAGGGTGGGAAGAAGAGGTTTGAGTCTATTGGCCACAACTTTGGATATTATCTTGTAGACCACATTGCATAAGGCAATGGGTCTAAACCTATTAGGAATTTGAGACACATCCTGTTTGGGGATGAGGGATATAAAGGTGGTATTAAGAGCCTTCAATATAGTTTTCTCCCTCCTGGAGTTTTCCGCTACGTCCATAATATCCTGCTTCACTGTGTTCCAGCAAGCTTTAAATAAGTCCATGTTAAATCCATCTGGGCCTGGTGCTTTACCATTTTGCATTTCTTTTAGGACCTCACTCACCTCCTCTTCTCATACTGGTCTATTGAGGTTATAGTTGTCTTCTCTGGAAACTAGCTTAGGTATATGTCTTGAAATAATCCTAATGTATTGATCTCTGTCTGAGCTGGTTTCTTGTGCAATGCCCTGAAAGTGTTGGAACAATACTTTTTCTATTTCTTCGTGAGAGTTGAGTAGGTTACCTTCGTTCTTCTTAATTGAAGAAATTATATTGTGAGCTGTGTTCGCCATAGTGGATATGTGGAAGAATTTAGTATTATGTTCTCCTTCTTTTAGCCATTGAACTCTGGATTTTTGCCACCAAAAATTTTCCTCTTGTTTACATAAGTTCTCCCATTCTTAATGATATCGAGTTGCCTGATCATTTCTATCCTTATCAAGACCCTCCATGATAAGGGTTTGGTTGAGCTTGTGCATTTTTCCTTTAACCGTTTTTTGGCTTCAAAAATGTTGCCAAATTGCTTTTTGTTCCACTCCTTGATCTGGAGTTTGATATATTTGAGTCTTTTTTGAAGAA
This sequence comes from Pinus taeda, assembly GCA_000404065.3. NCBI lineage: Eukaryota > Viridiplantae > Streptophyta > Pinopsida > Pinales > Pinaceae > Pinus > Pinus taeda. The sequence goes on along the minus strand of APFE030106971.1, from coordinate 122,942 downwards.
GGAACATTCTTGTGCCCTGAATATTCAGATCTTACCCCACCAGATGGCAATGTTGTTGCAGAAATCTGGGTGGGAGAGCCAAATATTTTCAAATTTGAAAGGTTGATTCCTCGAAGTACCAATGCCCTAAATTTCTAGATGCACTCGCCAATGATCAGAGCCTCCAAAGGGGAGAAATCTTGCAACTATGTCCTTATCCTTGATCATAAGCTCTTATGAGATTATGAATCTATATAATTTGGATGCCACCTGAGAAATTCCTCCTTCTTTACTGTTCTAAGTGTAGGTTCCATTGCTCATTACAATATCCACTAGCTTTATGTTGTCTATGAAGGATTGAAAAGCATAGGAGTCCTTGTTTAGAATTCTAGTAACTCTTTTTTCTCCGACAACGATTTGATCATGTTGAAATCATCCCCTAAGATCCAAAGGATTCTTGCATGTGTTTCTCTAAGATCCTATAGGGACTCTAGAAGCTTAAATTTACCATCCAATCTTTGGGGGCCATACACATTTGCGACCAGGTATATTTCTTTATCTCTCACTAGTTGAATGACCACTGATAGATAGTCTCTAGATGCCTCTACATCTATGATGTCAATTTTGTGGGGGTTCCAAAGCATGAGAATTCCTCCTACTGTATTCTCTGCTTTGGCTTCCAAAAACTCAAATTTATTGAGCCATTTGTTGTGAATCTCTTATATTTTTTACATGGAACATTTTGTTTCCTGGATGAAGATCACATCTAGAGATGCTTGCTTCATCCTATTACTAAGTAATCTTTATTTTCTTCTACTACCTAGACCTCTTATATTGCAAGAAGTGAACTTCATTATTAAATATTTGTAAATGAGTAACTGTATAGATCTTTCATCTTACATGAGTATCATTAGCTTGCCACATTCCATCAATAGTTTGTTTTGATTTTTCTGGCCTCGTTTGTTTCCTCGGATTCTGGATGCTAATCTTGGTGTGGTTTTCACGGCTTTCACCCCTTCACTACCCTGTCTTTCATTTTTCCCTTGCTTTTCCAGCCCTTTGGTCTAATTTTTCCATAAAAACAGTTGTTGAACTCTGTGGAACTCTTCTGGAGGTAACAAATCCACTCCCTCCCTAGTTCCTTGTTTCAAGAATCCTTCTAGATCTAGATTCTCTTTTTCAAGAATCTCTTGTAGTTCGTTGTCCTACATTTCCATCTCACTCTGAGTCATTTCTTGGTCCATCTCCATTTCTATGTCACTCATCATTTATCCTTTCTATTTATTGTTGTTTAGGGTTTTCTCATCATTTAGTTCATTCCCCTCCTCCATTGGACTGTCTCCCTTGACCTGATCTGCTTCCATTATCACATCCTCCTCTTCTAGGGCTTGAAAACTATTTTGACTCGCTCGTTGCTTTTCTGTTTGAAGTTGCTTCGATCCGCTTTTGTTTCCCTTTCCTTTTTGGACCACCTTTTGAAAGCTTTCATAATCGTTCATGGTGTTTGCTTTGCCCTTGTTTTCCATTTTACTGAGACGACAATCTCTAAATAGGTTCCCATGCTCATGGAATTTATGACATTTCAATGGGATGTGCTCATAATCCATTGTTGCACCCATTCTTCATCATACACTTTCAAGATTACCTCATTCGACAGATCTCCAGAAAGATCCATTTCCACACATATTCTTGCAAAGGATGTGTATTTTCCTCTTTGGTTGCCTTAGAGGCTTTGACAAAACATCCTAGCTTGTTTCCTGTGGAAAATAAGGATTCCAGTTGCCAATAATCTAAAGGTAGAGATTAGAGTTTGACCCACACTCGTACCTTTGTTCTGGGACAAAATTCATAACCCATGGTCACATGTACAGGCCTGCTGCTGCATAAAAGTAGGGCCCTCCTTCAAACACTCTGTCCTTATCCTCAATATTAGCAAAAACAACAGTAAAGAATCCCTTTGACCCCAGATTTAGTTCTATGCTTCCTTTTGGTTCTAGTGGCATTTAATCCATATTTGTAAAGATTTTTCAGTGGGCCATAAGCCCATGAATTTACAAATGATTGCATAAGCCTGCATATGGTCCCTATGCAACTGCAGAGCAAGATTAGTCAAAACTACTATGGGCGTGATTATCATTTTGGGCTTGCATGGTCCCTTTTGTGCTTTGTCTTTTGTTCCCTGCTCCTTGTCCTATTCCTTGCTTTCTGTTGTGTTAATATTCTCCATCAATTTAGAGCCATCCTACTCCTCTTCCCTGTTTCTTTGCCTTACATTTGAAGGCCCTCTATTTTATTCAATCAGTTTTTTACCTCTGCTAGTCACTGCCTATTTGTAGGAGGGAGTGGAGCTCCCTCCTTTGCGCCCCTCCATGGAGAACAATTCTGCAAACCTGTAACCCTAGCTCAAAAATCACCTCCTACACCCCTTCCAAGTTTAAACAATTCTCAATAACATATTAAATACATTTAATTATTTAAATACATACATTCCAGCTAAACACATATACATTATAAAAATTCCTATAATATTAATAACAACCAATTACATTACCCATATTACACATATACATTATCGAGCATTTATATTTTGATAGTATAAAGTTCCATATTTTAGATATACTTCCAATTCATATAATTATTAGAGTATTGTGTCCCAATAGTATGGGTTTCATTTTCATTCTAAGATGATAAATGGAAATTTTAGACCTTTTTGTTTAAGCCATTTGGAAGGATTCTTCTATTTTTTGCCATTTTGATTTTTTTTTTTAGCCATTTGGAAAAAGCCTTATACATTTTGATAATTTTATATGGTTGGAAAAAAATAACATATACACTTTTTATGTTTTTTTACAATTTCGAAAAAAGAAACTTGTGCCTTTTTCATTCTTTTTTGTTTGTTTATATTCGATATTTGTTATGTTCCATGTTTTTTATTCCATAATGAATGATTGACAATAGTTTATCATGATCAATATTATAAACCTAAGGGAATAATAAAGTCAAGGGATTTATATGATAAACGTAAAGGAATAATAAAATGAAGGCATTAATACTAAAACCTCAAGGGATTATGAACACAACAGAATAATATTAAATCCAAGGGACTAATATTATAAATCCAATGTATATAGACCCTAAGACAAATATTATAAACATTAAAATAAGCATGATCGACCATCATTGATTTTCATATTGAGACTATCCTTATCATAATTCGATGTTGGACCATGGTCAACATCATAATAAACCATGTTTGACTCTGGAATAATAAACGCAAACAATTGATATTATAAACCCAAGGGATTAATACTAAAACCCCAAGGGATTATGAACCTAAGGGAATACTATTAAACAAAAGGGACTAATAATATAAACCAAAGGGAATAATAAACCCAAGGAATTGATATAATAAACCCAAGGGATTAACACTAAAACCTCAAGAGATTATGAACCCAAGGAATTATTAATATTAAAAATTTGAAGAACAAAGAAATCCAAGAATTTGATATATAAACCTAAGGAATTAATAAACCCAAGGGAAAAATATTAGAAACCAAAGGGATCAAAAATGGCAAGGGATCAATATTAAAAATAGAATGGATTAATATGAATTAATTTTTAAACCCAATGGCTTGATCAACCCACGTGGATATGAATATTATTAGCCTAAGGGATCAATAAACCCTAGGGATTGTTAATATTATGAAAGAAACACATTAATAAATTGAAGGGATAAACATTCTAAAAGTAAGGGATTAATATTAAACCTTAGGACTATTATTTAAACCTTAATATTGGGGATTAATAAACCAAAGGTAATAAATGATAAACTGAAGGAATTATTAATATTACAAACTTAAAGAACAATAAACCTAATCATTTAATATTATAAACCGAAGGAAATAGTAAACCGAACCTACGCCCTAAATCCATGGCATCAATATTATAAACATAAATAATGCTATAACTCAAAACAATAATAAAAAACAATATAAGAACCACATTGCAAATGATAAAGCATTAAAACATGATAAATCATCATTACATTAATAATAACACATTTATATCACTACATTATAAACAATAAATAATTTTTAAAACATAAATACATTGATATCAATACATGAATGTATTAGTAGTATAAATCTCAAGAATACTGATATAAACTCCTAGAACATGAAATCCCAACAATAATATTATAAATGTAAACAATATTTCCATTTATGAAAGATGTGAACAAAGTGAAGGGATCCACACAAAATACCACAACAATGACAAATGCAAGAGAAAGATATAAAATAGTAACACTATCATTGGAGCAATGCAACATAAATGAAAAATACACATCTAATTGCACAGATTGGATTTAAGGAAGAACAACATAATAGGACATTTTAAGATGAGAGATATACAATTTTGTACATAAAAACAACAACGAGAAAAAAAATTCAATTTAACCAACATTGCAACCACAGAAAGAACATTGAGTCTTGACATATATTATTTGTTTTCTTTACATTAAATAATTCCACTACAAAATTAAACTTGAAACACTCCATCAAAATTCATCTATGGAGGGACCTAGTACAAATCACAACAAGACCGATGACAAAAGTAGCACGGATTCAAATCAACTGGATAATCATCATGATACTTAACACTTTCCCACCAATTCCTTCTTGTTCTCCTCCCAGACTCCCTTTGGTTCACATGATTCAAGTGTTTTACATGTGTTTTTGTTTGATCTAGCTCATGAATGTGATCATCAATAAATGTAGGATGGAACCCATGTTTTCTATTATATTTGTTTCGAAGATAGGAAAGAAAGCTTATAGCTCCATCAATATCGCTTATTGTTTTGGAATAATATATGACATCATTATTTTCCATATCTACAATTGAAAGACACAAAAACAAAAGCAAAATCAATAAAGACATGCACAAATAAATAAGCACACACACACACACACACACACACGCACACACACACACACACACACACACACACCCCTTTATTAATTTATTTTATGTTAAAAACTTAATGTTATAGTGTTACATGAACCAAATGATATAAAAATTTCTACAAATATAAGCCTCATTTTCAAAATACATAGAAAAAATTAGTGGAATAGAATAAAAGCATGGCCAATATTCAAAAAAATGAATATTGGCCATGGTGATGATGTCAACCAATTTCATTCAAAACCTCCATATATTTCTATTCTATTCATTGATGATAATATGAATATATATATATATATATATAAACCAATTATAAAAAATAGTTTTGAATGATTGGTTCATATAACTGGTTGTTATGTTTGAATGATCTATTGCAAGGAAAAGAGAAATAGGCACTTAAAAAAAAAGTAAATTGAACAACATGAAAAATGATGTAAACAACTTTAATATTAGTATGAATATGATGAATTTATTAATCTAATAAATATATGAAAATGATTATTATATTAAAAGTAAATCAAGAGGAAAATAAAAGCAATTCAAAAAACATACTATAAAGAAGGTCACAATGTTATTAGTTGTATTTCATAGCGATATGGACTTCAATTGCTCCTCTTCCTAATTGTAACATATGTGCAATATTTCATCTTGGCATAACGTTGAAAAGAAAAAGGTGGTGCAACACACTTTATCATCATATGTTAATTAGAATTTCAAATTCTATTGGCTCTCAGGATCATGCTTTATGTGCATAGAGAAAGTTTCTTGCGGAAACGATCATTAGCCATGACATTGGAGCACAAGAAACATGCCATATGTTACTTAATCTACCTCTTGTTCTTTGTAGTTAAAAGTTTGTTTCCTTAAATGTTGGAAGAAAGCTTTTTAGGAAAATCTCAAGAGATGGCTTGCAATGTTCATGTGAGAATAATTTTGTTCAAAATTATCAAAAGAGGCCTATTTTCCTTGAACATCTATCTTTGATAGAAAAAACAATATCTTGGACATTTGATAGCAAGGGTAAACAAGATCCATGGAAGCCTAGAGATGTTCATGCTATTTTTTGGGTTTGGCCATGGTTTTATTCTATTCATAGTGAGGCTTTAGAGGAATTTGAAACATTTTGTTGGACAAAGTTGCTCTTGTACAAGCTATTTCGTGACATTCCTACAGAAATTGGCCTTTTAGCTAAAATTATTATTGAAAATTGGAGGAATTTTCATTATCAAGCATGGCATGTTGATCGAAATCCATCAATTATAGACAATATTGAAGATGAAGAAGATGGTGATTTTTCTAACCAAATGAATCTTGAAGATGATGTTCAAGAATGGCAGATTTTCTTCCACTTGGTTCCACCAGATTATGTGAATGTTTCTGATCTTCACACCCTTGGTCGAAGGGACTTTGATATATCCTTTGAGTGGGAAAGTAGAACTATTTCTGATGATGTCGCAGAAGAAGCTATTAATTTTATAAGGAATGCAAAATCAAGGGGTGATATGGTTGACCTTTCAAACAGACATTTGCATCTCCAAATTCTTTGTGAGAAAAACAACTACTTTCTTTTGAGATTGTCTTAAGACACTTTGCTGAATATGAGATTTGTGAAGCTCTTATTATGATTATTAAAGGAACTGCGGGCACTAGGAAGTATTTCCTTATCCATTGTATTTTCGAAGCTCTTTCTAATTCGTCAAGTAATGGAAGAAGCCCTTTGCTTCTTCTTGCCCCAACATGAATAGCTTCTTTGAATATACATGCAAAAACAATACACTAAGCTCTAAAAATTCAAATTAATGATATGAAGCCACTACAGGGGCAACCATGCTTGACTGTCACATTGTTGGGCACTATTGGAGCTGGGCACTTTAATGATTTTACTAATAAAAAATATTGATCAAACAGTTTGAATTTAAATATGCCTATATATTCTCGTCATTGCCACAATATCAATGGATTGAATTCACACTACTAACTTCCCTACATATCTAAATTGCATGATTAAACCTTATTTAAATTAATTTTTTACAAAGCTCCATTAAAAATTTACTATGTCATTTGTTAGTTAACAACTATCACGATTAACCAATGGGAAGACTACAAAATGTAACACACACCTTACACAAACACTTGGCATAGTAGTAGAAAGGTGTATTTTCGAATAAGATGACCATCTCTTTCAAACCATTGGTAACCTTGTGTTCAATTCTAAAGAACACGTGTCCGTAATTTAAAAACTAACTTAGGAAGATAAAGGGCATTTTCTCTTAACGACATGTTTAACACTTCTTTAAATTTCCTTGTAAAATAACCTATTATACATTTAGTTAGAATGGAGAAATTTTCCTTAATCTCTTTCTTATTAAGCAAGAAAACATATGTTATCATTTAACTTTTAACTTTTTCCCTAGCAATAAACTTTGTGAATGTAACTGTATTCACATTCTTTCACGATGAAAATTTACAATGCCAATTAATTTGTATTTTTTTTAATAAGGATTATTTCAAGTATGCATAACTTTTTTGGCATTCACTCATTTTATGAATCTCCTCATTTCAATTTAAGAAGGATTATTTCCAATGTGCATATGTTTTTTTTGCATTGGCTCATTTTATGCATCTCCGCATTTCAATTGACATTTAATAATTTGTTTTCTGTTGACTTATATTTTTCATCATACCAAATATTACAAGCTATCTTATTGTATATTTTTGTACCTATCTTGAAAGCATTCTTTCTTTATCCATATCAAAAGATTTCATAAAATTGCATATATTTACATAGGTAAATTTCACTATTTTTCCATAATTTACTCTATATATAATGTTTAGAAAGGAAAAATTTAACATTTAAAGAAATTTGAAAAGCTTATCCCTAATTATTAAATTCACCATTTAATTAAATATTATATTCTATCATTTTCCAATAAATATAATCACTTTATACTATATACAAATAGTGCATAATCCCTCATTACTAAATTCACTATTTAATTAATTTCCTTCTTGTGAAAATAATCTATAGATTTGGAGCATATAAATTATGTAATTATAAAATTACTTCAAATATAATATAGAATTAACTAATGATGAAGTATTGTATGTAGATATTGGAATAAAATAATGAATAAATGTGTTGAATTTGATAATATAATAATTTAATGATTATGAAATTTTTAAGTTGTTAGAAAATTTAATTTAAAGGAAAGACAAATTAATTATTTTAATTAATTTTTGAGTTTATGGATGAGCTAATATATTAATAAAAAATGATAATGGATTTTTATTTAGGGTAAGATTAAAATAAAACAAAGTTTAAAGTTAATAGTGTGTATATTTTTAATTATTTAAAAAATTCAGTGATAAGAGGGATAGTGTGTATATTATTAATTATTTAAAAATTTTGAGTGATAAGAGGGATAATGATAATGACAGTGATAGTGATAGTGATAGTGATGAAAGATTTTTCTACCAATTTAAAATTTAGATATGAAAGTATCGTATATGTCTTTTTTGGATTTAATTATCTCGGAATAAGATGGTCATAAATTTCAAACCATTGGTGACCTATCAAATTCGAAATAAAAATTGTCCGTAGTTTCATTAAATTGTATATCAATTTCACCCTTTCGTGTTGTTAATAATAAATCCAAAAAACATGTGTCTCTATAACTCCAAAAGATAGGTGTCCATCAATTTCACCATTCAACTAATCGTTTGAGTAACCCTCAATGTAAATAATAACTCCAAAAAATAGGTGTCCACGAATTTCACCATTCATGCTCTTAATAATAACTCCTTTCTATAACTCCAAAAAATAGGTGTCCATCAATTTCACCATTCCAGCAATCCACAATGTAAATAATAACTCCAAAAACAAGTATCCATCAATTTCAACATTCATGCTCTTAATAATAACTCCGCCACTCCATCTTTGATTGTAACGTGGAAGAATAATAGAATAACTCTCCCACTCCATCTTCAGTTGTAACCTTGAGGAATAATAAAATAACACCGCCACTCTAGCTTGATGGTTTCAAATTGTCATTAAATATTTATTGTATTTATTATTCATTACCATTCCATCTATTATAATCAAAGGCTTCGTGGATGAATGCATTTCTTTCTTAGTGCTTGGGTTGTTGGTATTGTTGAAGGATTACTTGAACGATTGCTAGAAGGATTACTTGAAAGATTTTGTAATATCCCCAGAATATTGTAAATACTTTATTTACCATAGTGAAAAAACAAACTGAAGGATGATGGTTATTAACTGTTCCATAAATTAATCTTTTGATATTAGTGAATGAAAATGAGAAATGATTTCCTAGTAATAGGGATATCATGTAACTTCTGAGGAGGGAACTTAATATAAGAAAAAGAAAACAGTTGCAAAACCCTAACTACCTCCCCTAACCATGGATGGCTTCCAGGAAAAGGAAGGGAGGGGAGGGAAAACTGTGCTATAAGGATAGGCAATGAAAGAAAGGGAAAAAGATTACTATATCTGGTGATGATCAGATGATAAGGGCGTAGAACGTGACCAACCTACAAAAGACTATATGTATTTGAGCAAGCTAGGGGGGAGATTTGGTCTCGAAAGACAATCTCATGGTCGGGTGGTTTGACTAGCTGCAGAATCAGAGGTGACCTCTTCCTCTGGAATTAATTATTGGGACCAACACAGGTATGAGGCACCAACCGAAGACTGCACCACTATCTGAACTGAAATAAAAGTGGTTATCTCTACAAGCTACAATTTCCTAGGGTTTGCCAGGCGGAAAGAGTCAATTTTGCGGACAAAACCAACCTCCCTAGAAGCTTAAGGCTTTCTAGTGACAAACAAGACAAGAGCAATCCTTCTCTAAACATGCATTTATCACACGAGAAATCAAGTGTTAGATCCTACCTGTAGTCCAACGCTGTTGTAGTAGTCCAGCCTCGTCGATCCGGATGAGCTCCTCCTTCACTTCGAAACCTGCATTCACTAACAATCAAACGATTACATAGCACCTAAATATCTCATAAAATAAAACATATTCAACATACAGACCAATGAGTATATGAAACAACTCATTAATAACAAATTGTTGAGAAGAATGGACTTATTTGTATTAATAGGAAACAAAAGAAACCATTACAACCTGAGCTTTGGTGTTGTGCAAGTTCCTCCCAGGGTCTAGCAAGAGTTTTCCTTTACTTTGATAAGCTCACCCAC
>APFE030106971.1:66804-83734 GCA_000404065.3 Pinus taeda | reverse complement strand
GAGGAGCATCGTGTCTTATCTTTGTAATCGAGCTCTGCTCTATTGGAGGTTGCCCCCTCGAAGAGGCAAGTGAACATTACTCTCTGAAATAATAAAGTCATCGCTATTTTGTGTTCTGGATATCTTTTCTTCACATATTCTGTGTTCTCAATCTCTTTTCTTTGCATATTCTGTATTTGGGTATCAATTGCAGGTTAAGAAGCATAACATGTGGTCAATAGGTCAACTTCATCACCGTTGGAGGATAAGACTCCATAAGAGGTATGGACCAGTAAGAAACCCTCTCTTTCACATCTAAGGTTATTTAGATGTGATGTGTATGTACATGTTCCAAAGGAGAAGCGAACCAAGTTGGATAGTAAATCTGAAAAGTGCATCTTTATTGGGCATAATGATGGTTTAAAGGGTTATAAGCTTTGGAACCTAGTAACAAGGAAGGTTGTGTATAGCCAAGATGTGGTGTTCAGAGAGGTGAAATATGTTATTAAACATGAAGTCCAACCAAAGGATCCTGAGAAGATAGAGTTTGAGCTAAAGGAGGAAGAATCAGACTCTACAACAAAGGAGGAATCAGAAGATGAAGAGCCAAAAACTTCGAGTGTGAGAAGATCAGTTCGAGAAAGAAGGTAGCCAGAAAGGTATAGCCCATCTACTTTCTACTCAAATTTTGCTTTATCTATTACCGACAATGATCCCAAAACTGTGAAGGAAGTGGTAGATTCAGAGGATGGAAAACTCTGGAAAGAGGCCATGGTTGACAAAATGGAATCTTTGCACAAAAATGAGGCTTGGGATCTAGTGGAGTTTCTGGCCAGAAGGAAACCCATTGGCAGCAAATGGGTATTCAAAAAGAAGACATTTAGAAGGAAAAGTGGAGAAATACAAAGATCGATTGGTAGCAAAAGTTATTCCCAGGTGCCGGGAATTGATTTTAGTGATATTTTTTCTCCTGTTGCCAAGGTAACTTCTATTAGATTACTTTTATCTGTTGTTGTTGCTTTTGATTTTGAGGTAGAATAGATGGATGTGAAGACAACATTTCTTCATGGGGATCTAGAAGAGGAAATCTACATGAAGCAACCTGAAGGCTTTGTGGTGAAGGGTAAGAAAGAACTTGTATGAAATTTTAAAAAGTGTCTATATGGATTAAACCAATCACTAAGGATGTGGTATAAAAAATTTGATACATTTATATGAAGACTTGGCTTCACCAGAAGCAAAGCAGATCACTGTGTGTATTGTAAATTAATTAGTGACCATGTTATTTATCTAGTCTTGTATGTGGATGATATGTTTCTGGTTGGAAATGGCAAAGAAATTATCTAGGATTTGAAGACCTAATTGTCCTCCAAATTCAACATGAAATATCTTGGTGCTGCAAACTATATTTTGGGCATGGAAATTAAAAGAGATTGGGCAAAGAGGAAGCTCTGGTTAAACTAGAGGAAGTGTGTTGAGACAATACTACAGAGGTTTAATATGCAGGATAGTAAATCGGTGAAGTTTCCTATTCGTGTAGGTGTGAGGTTATCTACTGAACAATGTCCCAAGACACAAGAAGAGGAAGAGGACATGTCCCGTGTTCCATATGCAAGTGTAGTTGGTAGCTTGATGTATGCAAAGGTCTGTACTAGACCAAACATTGCACATCCAGTGGGAGTATTCAACAGGTTTATGTCAAAACCAGGAAAGGAGCATTGGACAGCAGTGAAGTGGGTTTTCAGGTATTTGTGTGGCACTAGTGATTATGGTTTGTGCTACCAAGGAAGACCAAGATTGGACAGAGTGTTGGATATTCGTGGCTTTGTTGATGTAGATTGGGCTGGATATCTGGATCAAAAAATATCTACAAGTGGGTATGTTTTTAACCTATTTGGAGGAGCAGTCAGTTGGATGAGTAAGAAACAATCTGTAGTAGCACTATCAACTATAAAGGTAGAATACATGGCAGCCACTTATGCAAGCAAAGAAGTAGTTTGGTTATAGAGATTGTGTTCAAGTATGGGGTTAGTATAGGAAGCTATAAGGATAGACTGTGATAGCTAAAGTGCAATTTTCTTATCAAAGAACTCCACATATCATTCAAAGACAAAGCACATGGATGTTTAGTATCACTTTGTGAGGGATATGATAGAAGACAAAAAGGTGTTGTTGGTAAAGGTGGAAATGTTGAAGAATACTTTAGATGCCTTGACAAAAACTCTATGAGCTCTGTGAAGTTCTCTTGGTGTAGAGAAACAATGGCCATTGCAGGGCTGGATAAATGACTAAGCTCTCTTGTGCCCCCCTATGGAAAGAAAACAACAAGTGGGAGAATGTTGGGTTGTGTTATATTCTTTCCACGAATAGCCCATGTAGTTAATTGGGGGTTAGGGGGGGGAGGTCACATAGGGTTTGAGGGGTACCCATAACCCCACTTTATGGGGTCCGCAGTAGCAACCCAGAAAAGTTTGGATTTGGACACTATGTTAGGTTGGGCAGACCCACCTATGGTTTCGTGCATGATTTTTGCACATGTTTTATGGATGCGATGGTTTTCGGTCCATAATATTGGATGCATAGACATGTATAAATATGTATTATAACATTGAAAGGAATATAATGAAAAATAAAGCTGATAGTCCCTGTTTTGGGATCTAGGGAAAAATCTTTGTGTATATGTGTTTTATGTCTTATGATCTGGCATTGTTTACTTTCTATGTTTTACAATTCATATGCAAGTAATTACTATATGAGGTTAAAACCTACAAACCCTAGGCAAGAATAGAACCCTAATTGCTTAGAAAATGGGCTCCCAGCAACTAGGTAACTTCTGACTCTCTTATTGGTCTGTTATTTATATGATTTGGGTATCGAGACAATGACTTCTTCCTAGCAAAGGTTATGCATCAATGTTTGTATAACCACTACAACTGAAAGGTTCTGGACATGGATACTATTCTTTTACGAAGCTGAGACAACCTTCACCCCTTTCTTTTCCTTCGCTACATAGTCTTTAGCTCTTAATTGATTAGACTTGAGGGTTTTTAACTCTATGACTTTCTCATAATTGCGTATTGGATTTCTAGGGTGTAACAAGATTGTTTTTTATTTAACAATAATCAAGAATCTAGATTCCTATATTAAAATTATTTTTCATATATATTTAATTGAATTGAAAATCTCATTTTACAACCCATTATGATGTGTAACCTCTAGGTCATCCAACTTGAAATTTTGTTCATCTTTGTCAAATAAATAAATAACTATACAAAACATTTAAATAAGGTAGAATAATACAAAAAATTATACCTCAATAAATTGAAATTGAATCTTTCCTCGCACATTACATCTGCATTTAAGATAAATCTATGCTGATTAAAAATTCATAATATATATGAAATTACAAAAAAATCGTCTTTGTAATACTAGGTCTCATTTATTTATACTAATTTGAATGAAATTAATTAAGCTTTGTAATAATGATTAAAAAAGTATCTATTAAATGAGAAATTGTTTAAATTCTAAATAATTAATAAATATTTACATCAAAATTATTTATTAAATCAAAAATTGTTTATTGACATACCTAAATTAGTATAAATTACTCATAAACCTGAAAACTAAAACATAAAATTAGTCATTTACTCATAAGATAAATAACTCATAGTTAATGATAATTAGTTATAAATCTAAGTTACCTACAATTCATGATTTTTTGAAATATAAAATTATTTATGTGGCATTCATTATTCATGATTTAATTTGACAATGATCTTAATGTTTATACTAATGAAATTGGATAAGTTTTGCAATAATGATTAAAACAATATTTATTAAATGAGAACTTGTTTAAATCACAAATAATTAATAAATATTTAAATCATAACTATTTATTAAATAACATGTTTACTCGTATTACTAGAAATTACTAATAAACCTAAAAATTTAAACATAGAATTAGTCAATTACTCATAAACCTAAATAAAGCATAGTTACTTATAATTAATCATAATTTTTTATGAATCTAAATTACTCATAATTAACCTAAATTAGTTGTTGACTATAAATTACTCATAAACCAAAAAACAATATAAATTATTGAAACGTAAATTAACTACGTGGCAATATAAATTAACTTTGTAACCCATACAAGTGGACTCTCGCTTCTAAAATTTAAAAAAACTCAATATATGAAACATTGAATTGTGATTTCTGCTGCCAAATATATGTTTTTATATTCACTATTCATTGTAAAGAATGTCACACCTTTTTCTACTTGTTTAAAAGGTTCATAAAATATTTTTTTGAAAAAAATAGATATAGCTCTTAAACACTATTTAATTCAATTGGATGGATGTCTTACTCCTAGAATTCTCACATTGCATCTATTAACAAGCCATCAATGTATTTCAATTCTCTTTATGATTCTATTAGAAAATTGCATTGACATCATCATCAAAGGCATATCCATTTCTATTAGCAAGATATCAATATATTTCAATTCAATTTTTTGATTTGTTGAGATAGATAACCCTTTTAAAATTTCTGAAAGTATCTATTTCTATTAGCCAATTATCAATGTATTTAACTTCTCTTTTTGATTTGATTTGTTGAGATAGATAGCCCTTTTAAAATTACTCAAAGTATTTAGATCTATATAGAATAGAAATTCAAGGTTGAATTTAAACTTTTGATTTTGATATTACGAGGGAAAATCTAGAGAGAGATATAGACATTTCCTCCTTGAAGAAGGCCTTGTTAGGTGTGGATTTCTTAGTTGTATCCACTTATTTTACTCAAACCTTTCCCCAAATCACACTAAAATGTATGAGAATATAGAATGTGCATGTACTCACTTTTTTCTTCAAGAAAGCAAATGTTATATCAGTTATGGTGTTGGGTCTAAAATGCAAATGCAAATTAGAGTTTGCTTTACTATCAATCCGGGTAAGTAAACTTCGAGGATCATCCAATACATATGGACTTAGAGAAAAATTAAACTAAGCTAGGTGAAGAAATGCCAAAGCTCCCTTACAAGAGGTCTTTCATTGGGATCTCCAACACCTATTTAGTCATTTAACAAAATTAAATCTAAAAATTAAAAGACATTATGACAAGTGTAATAAATATTGAAGCTCCCTTACACGAGACTATTCATTAATATTTCTAATCATCTTAATCGATAAACTATGAAATGAAGGCATTTAAACATAATTCAAATTGATTATAGGAAATATTAAAGCTCTCTTACTAGAGATTATTCATTTATATTTCTAGCATCAAGATCTTTAAACTAATGAAATTAAAAACATAAATGAAAGCTTACTATACCAAAAGAAGTATGCAAGTGAGGCAATGGGGGCCCTCCATAGCTCCACAAGCACACCTAGAAAGACGTCAAATGTAGAAGAAAATCCAATCCACTTTATTTATCATCAATTTCAAATTGCAATTACAAGCTCCAAGTTCTACATTCCAAGAGATTCTAAATCTCCATTACAATGATACTAAAATTTAAAATTACAAATGAAGGACTAAGTTTCTAAATTCTAAGGAAAATTAAGATTAAAAATGAAGGAGATATCACTCCTATTTATACAAAAGTTATGATAACAAACTCATAAATGTGGATCCACTATTTCCTCTTCAAATTCACATATATCTCAACCAATTGTGACACATAACCCTATCCTCCATGATCTTCTCCATGAGGTCCATGATCTCCTCAAATTCGGATTTGAACATAGGGTGCCACATAAGGGTGCCTTAGAAGTTTTTTTTGTACCTACACATGTCAACAAACTCATTCTAATTGTTAGATATAAATATATCGATATTATTTTCTAAAGTTTAACCACAAATTCTCTTAAAAATACTAAGAATTAATAATGTTTTGGAAAACACAATGGTAACCCATTTAGTGATGAAGGTGAAGCTAATGTGATGACATGGTGGTGGAATAGAGGTGAGAAAATGTGTGAATGGAGAGAAAGTGGATGTTGAATGGAGTGAAAGTGGATGTATTTTAAGGATAATTCTTAGGTCCAACATACCCCGAAACTGAAGGTATTGCATGTCCTCATGCAATCTATTACATTACTTCTGATACTTGAGCTTTGGCTTAAACTTTGCATGATATCATTTATTTAACTTTTGCAAAGTGTTTTTGATGAATTGCAATTTGGTTGGTTCTTGTGTTTCAACCATATTTTTTTTGTTGCATTCAATTTTAATGTATGATATTTCCATACTGATAATCTGATTTTTATTGTGAAGTATTTTTGTTGGAATGCATCATGGTTGGTTTTTGTGTAATGACCATGATTGTGTTGGCATCCAATTAACTTTTAAATACTTTTTACAAAGCCATTTTTATGTTCATGATGATGTAATAGTAAATATATTTTGAAAATATGTGGGTTTCAGAATGTGATATATGAATATGTAAAATATGAAGGTGACAAAGTATGAATGTAAATGTATCTCCCCCAAACTGATGGTTTTGGCAATTTTATGAAATGAGGAAAGGTAGTTTTTTTTTTCCAAAAATTATCATTCTAGCATTCAAGGAATTAAATGGTTAAAAGTTAGAAAATATCATACCTCAACTTAGCCTTTCAAAAATGGATGAGAGTTGTGCATGTGTGGTTGAAAAATTCTGATCATAATCTTCTTTACTTGGTTGTGAAAATGGTGGATGAAGTTGAAAAAGTGAGTCTTGTATTGTTACTGCATCTACTGCTAAATCTGCTACTGCATATTATGTTGAATGTTCGGAATATGTTGCTGAATGTGACTGAAAATGTATAAGGCTTAGAAGGAATACAAAATTTAGAATTTACACTTCCCCCCCAGCCTTATGTATTGACTTGTCCTCAAGTCATTTACATCAAAAACTGAAAATTAATGAAAGTCTGCTTCTTCTACTACAAGATGATTAGTCTTCATGTCTTCAATGCTCATTGGCACAATTCTTGCCATGTGAATAAATGTTTTGGTGTCTAACATAACAAGAAATGGTTAACTTAGTGGCCTTTAATAGATGCCACTAGTCAACACAAGATATCCCATATTTGATGTGGATGAGAGTCAAGATGCCCCGAACACATCTTTCTGAGTATGAATGAATTTGTTGTTGTCGAATACTTAAAAGATCTGACGAACAAGGGACATTGTTGTATTCCTTTGTTTATCAGCATGATATCTTTCCCTTAAGGTATGCAAGCTTCATGGTGTTTTTAGAAAAATAATTGGACTCAAGGACCATGGACTCAATGGCGTATGGAAGCAAGGTGTTATTTGCAATGGTAGGAAAAAGGAAACTGATAGTAGATATTTAAAGTGGAACAAAAAGCTTGTAAGTGAGCTTCGTTGGTTTTATTGGTGGGTTAGGATTGACGAAAATGTAATGAAGTGTATGTGGGTAATGGGAAATGGATAATGACTCTTGCTAGGAAAAAGTGAATTATGGAATGCAAAATCTCAATAATAGCAAATCTACTCATTTTTTTAGAATGTCTGCTAAAATAGCTAAGTTTTACTAGTGTTGACCAACCACCTATAGACTTCAAATTCAAAAGTGGATAAGTATTTCACCATCCTTGGACATTTAGGAAAAAACCCCAGATATTTGAATTTGATAATATGTCATGCAACATGTCAACCCATTAAGCTATTACAGGAAGTTGCAAGAACTTGTAATTTTCTAGATATTTTGTTTATGTGCATGGACTTGTTTTTTTAGAATTGTCTTTTGAAGACCAATTGTGTGCACAATTAGTTTCCTTGATGATTATTTGATCATCCAAATTATGCAAAAAAAAACTTGGCATAAAGAACATAAGTGTTGTCAAAAATAAAATGCCAATTCCTTGATGATTCTTATGCAAAAATTAATGCCAAATGAAACAACTAAATACCCATGAAAAATAAATTACTTCCTGTTTGTGTTAGATGGTTCATGACATTTGGGCTTAGACACCATCCTCATTGCCCCATACCTAATGGTTCAAAACTATTGCTATTTTCAATGGAATCAGAAGATACTTTTCTTCCATGCCTCAAAATACACATAACAGAAGGTAGTAAGAACAAATTTACAAGCCCCTCTTGTTGGTAGTGATAGTCTTCTGCAGGAGTAGTTTTCCCGAAGGAGCTACTCTGAGGCAATAACAATGACCATTGATTTTTGGGTGGAGCAAAGGTAGAACCAGTCTCAGTATCAGGGCCATTCAAAAAGTAAAATTAAAATGGTTCCCTTTTCCTTCTCTTTATTTTATTATCATTTGAAGATGCTTCATTCCCAACATCTGAACTTTCTTGTACATCTTTAACTCTTCAATACTTCCAATGATCAAGACCAGCCCAAGCATTTTATCTTGATGACACCACCATTCCTAAAAAAAATAATAAATTGTTTTTTCACTTAATAAATATTTTTTGTACTCCAACTCTAATTCACCATAAACAGAGTCTAGTCTATTCAAGCCATCATCCTTCAGAACTTCACCATTGTAATTGCATTCAAAGTCCTGAGGGCTTACATCAAATGCTTCATCTTTTCCAACTTCTTCATTAAGGCTTTCTTGGTTATCAAGAGAATAATCAAGTGTCTCATATTCATTTTACATTGTGAGAATGGCCTCAGCTGAATTCTAGTAAGGATCATCAAACAATCTTAGAATTTCCTTGAGTGTCAGTGAGATCTCAATTTTAATTTGTAACTTCATCATTGTTTGATCAATACACTCTTTTATGAAAGAGATGTTAATTGCCTCAAAACTCTCGTTGTTTTGTGTAAATCCATATTTTCACTATCTGACAATCATTTTAAACACCAAGGGTGTTGAGAAGAAGACCCTTGACCCCTTTGTCATCAAATTGTATAGAGGTTTGATGATACAGAGTATCTACCATAAAAGCAACATCAAACTTCTTTACATTCAATGACTCAAAAGAAGGTTCCAAAGTACTTGAGGGATCTGATCTCTTTTGGAAATTATTCTTCCCATCACTTTGACCTTGATATGTAACTCAATTTTCACCCTTTTCACCATTTCCATTATCATTTTGATCTCTTGTCCCTATACAATTTACTCGTTCGAGGACCGTTTATGATTTTCTATGCACTAAATCCACTCTCAGTGAGTAAATCTTTACACTGGCTTCCAATGTGCAACTTGCCTTTTTGAAATTGGTCTATATCTCGTCATCATCCACTTTTATAATATCTCTAAGGTGGTTAATCAGGCTGAGCTCCCAGTTATTCCACTGATTAATTTTATTTTCACTGGCTAACTTGATGCAGTTTTGTAGGAGGCCTAAGATCTGATCTTCATCAAGGAGATCCTCGTCCCATAATTGGGAATAAATGGATATGTCGATGCCTCCTACACCATCATTTCCATCATTTACAAACAAATACTTCTTTCTGTTGGCTGTGACTCGGACTATGCGGGCTTGAGCCCATTTGTGATTATTGTTCAGGAGAAAAACATGTGCAGGGGACTGTGTCCTCTCCTTCAGAGGTGTTCTGCTCTGTTTCATTATGTCCATATTACCCATCCACTGTTGCTACTTCTCATCTTTATCAAATATTAGGGGAGTGAGCTGGATGTTTCAGGCTAAAAACCTTTGGTTTATCGAAAACCTTTGTATTGGATGGAAAACGAAGTCGTGGGATCGATTAGTGACAACAACTATGTTTTTCTGGATAAGAAGAGAGGGTAAAGGAAAAGAAATGAGGGAGATTCCATGAATAAATAAAAAAAATGCACAATCTGAATTGTAGAAGCAGAGGCAAAGCAGTGGACCTCAAACAATATTGACTTCTCTAAGTATAGTGCATTCATTTAATTTGTATGAATTTCAATATAATTTTGTGTCTTATGTCTTATGTCAGAATTTCGCGGAGGGGAAACTCGTAAACTTAATGCCTGAAACTTCCACAATAGGGCAGTGGTAAGTCTTAATAGTAGTCATAGTACCTACTGATCCGGGTCACGCCAATACCAGAATTGAACTACCTAACCTGCCCATTGGAAATGCCAAAAATATGTTTCACTTTCATTAGAAAGGAATTGATGAATTAATTATTAAGAATGTAGGCGAAGTTCCCAATATATCACAAATTTAGTACGAATTTCCCATTCATACTGAAATGAGAAGATTACAGAGCTCTTAAAGATAGCTATTTCCAATAACAATGATACCTAACACTCTATTCCTAGTATTACAATAATAGAAAAGTCGATGTATTATGTTAAACTTTAGCTTAATTTTTCCAATAACACTAGTCTTGAGATAAAGATTACGCATGACACTAGTACCCAGTATGACCACAACATAAAAGCCTAAGTAAACATCATATAGTGCTAAATTGTACCTTAGAAATTCTCATGTTTGTGTTGGTTTTGTATTCAATTAACTGAATTGTTGGTCTTCACTGCGTTGTTGCCCCAAAATATCTTTTACATTTCAAGCAAACAGAGGTCACAAAATCTAAATGCAAAGTCGCCTAAATCACTCAAATTTCTTAATTTGCAAGAAAAAATCGCTCAAATCACTCAAGTCTAGATTGTTATTTTGGCACATTAGGGTTTACCAATGACTCTTATGAAGGATTTAGCCATTTCTTTCCATATGATACAAGCTTTTTTGTTCCATCTAATTCAGCAGGTAAATTATTTGCGACACTTATAACTTGAAACTACATAACAACCTAAAATATTATTTCAATAATATTATAAAGATTCAATGGGAAGCCCTCTCCTCTATTTTTTGTTATGCCCATAACACCTTATTTTTATAAAGCCATAGTATTTTACGAGCTTTTCCCATGTACAAAATCCAACCAGATACCTAATCCATTATTTAAAAAACAATAGTCAGATGTGATAACTTTAAAAATGATTTATGCCTCATAACAAGAGATCAGGAGATAACAAGGATTGAGCAATGGTGCTTGATTCTAAGCTCAGATGCACAATGCTGTAATTCCCAATTTCAATGCTCATAGTTCTAAAGGCACCATGATATTGAACGTTATTATATGGCATAATCTCTCACGATCCTGGCTATTCCCCTCTATAATCTGAGCATAATGTTGTGAAACAATATTAAAATTGTTCATTATCTGCTCGTTAGTGTTGGAATTATGACACAGGTTTGGCACAGGTTTGGCTCAATGACATAAGTGTTGTCCTTGATGGCAACTCACTCAAATAGTAGATCACAAGTTCAGGCTCTCAATATAGTATAAAATGAGATACCCGCAGGTTCCTGTTCACAAAGCTGCAGTGATCGGTAGGTTCCGCAGGTGCGCCATTCAAAAGGTGCAAACATGTTCGTAGGTGTACCGAACAAAAAGTGCAGACGTAAAGTACACATGCTTTCATACAGAGAAAAATGTGTGCACATGGGTTGGTCCATGTCATTTAGTCCGACATTTTTGATCCTATGGTTTTCGTCCATGGTTTTGGGATCTAAAGTATTGAACCAAGGTTTTGGGTCCCTAGTATTGGATCTCTATGATTTTGGACCATGGTTTGAGAAAGGCCTAAACTATAAAAAGGAAAGGAGATAATTTGGCTCGATATAGATGTGTTGAATATCTTAAGAAGAGCAAGATCTAAAATTCTGGTGATCGGTTGGTGAGTTATAGCTAGATCTGAATCAAGGAGAAACCTGAGCATTACAAGATACATCTACTAATGGGTCGAGATCTCTTTGGTGCATGATCAGATCTATAAATTTGATAATTTGGGGTATAATTGAAGTCTGATAAATTATCTATACCCAGAGGTCCACAGGCTAGACACAGCGCAGGTGCAGAGGTCCACAGGGTCGACACAGCACAAGTGCGACGATCTGCAGGCTAGATATGATGCAGGTGTGGAGGTCCGCACGTTTGAGAACATCGCAGGTGCAGAGACCCACAGGCTCAACACAGCAGAGGTGCGAATATCCGCAGGTTTCTACTGGTGAAGTTGCGGACTTTTCTTGAAATATGTTTTAACTACTTTTGTCTATTACTACAGTGTTCAAGGTTCTGAATTGGTGTCTGGTTGTTGTGTGCTGAGAAATTATTGATTCAGTATTTGTACAAGGAAGTTAGTTGATTGCAGATCTATTTGATGTTTGATTGATATTCATGGATCCAGTTTGAAAATTTATGAAACGTGGTCCCTGGAAGAAAAGAGAAGGTTGAAGCCTTCAGTAGGTCAACACCTACAAGAGCTAAGGGGGTTGTAGCTCCCTTCCAAGAGAGTCTAGAGAATGAGAGAAGGTTGTAGCCTTCTACAGGTTGAAGCCTTCATGCTGGTATAAGACTACACCAGTACATAATCATTGTAAAAAGAAGTTTCTAATTGAAAGAAGATATAGACGTATTACAGTAGGTGGTTTTCACCCACATTGGGTTTCCACCTTATATCTTGTGCTCTTTGGTGTGACCGTCTCCTCTATTTTTCCTGTTCATGTTTATTATTATATGGTTCTGACACACAGATTAATGATCAGCATTTGAAGAATAAATTAAATTATAAGTCTGACAGGTAGACTCAAGTTTCATTAGTCAGATCTACAAATGGTTGTATAAATTGAAAAATAATTTGATAATACTGATTCACCCCCCCTCTCAGTATTATTTTCAATAATTGGTATGAGAGCAGGTCCTTCAGGAAAAGCTTGATCACTTGAAGGAAGATCTATCATCATGACCAACTACAAAAAGGAAGCATCTATCAGGCCACCAATTTTTGATGGGAGCAACTTCGTCTATTGGAAGGTAAGAATCACTACCTATCTTCAATCTCTTGGTACAAAAGTTTGAGATATTGTGGAAACAAGATACACATTTCCATCAAAAACTCCTACAGATGCAGCTAGTAAGAAGCAGTATGAAACAAATGCAAAAGTTATCAATAATCTATTGGGAAGTCTATATCAATCATAATTCATCAAGATCATGCAGATCAAAAGCCCAAAAGAAATATGGGACAAGATCATTCTGATCTATGAAGGAGATGAACATTTAAAAAGAGAAAAATTGCAAACTCTTAGAATTCAATATGAAAGTCTCAAAATGCATAATGATGAAAGTGTGGCTAGCTATTTCCTACGTATAGATGAGATCGTAAATTGTATGAAAAAATTGGGTGAAGATATAAAAGATGTTGTTTTGGTTGAAAAGGTTCTAAGATCTTTGTCTCCCAAGTTTGATTCAAAAGTTTCTACCATAGAAGAAAAGCAGAATCTACAAAACCTTACCATGTCACAGCTGCACAAAATTCTAATTGCCTATGAATGAGAAAAGGAGGACCATCAAACAGGAGAGAAGTTGCATTCAAGGCTTCAGGAAAAGGAGATTACTATGAGTCAGGACATATGTCAGAAGAAGAGGAAGAATCAAATTTTGTTAAGAACCTTCAACAGGGAACTGGTAGATTCAGAGGTAAGTTGCCTTTCAAATTCTTTGCTTGTGGAAGAGTTGGTCATTATGCTGCAAAATGTCCTCATAAAGATAAACTAGAAAAAGGTAAGGAACCTGTTAGATGGAACAGAAAACAGAATAAGAAGAGCTATTACATGCATGAAGACAACGATGGATTGTGAAATAGTGATGAGGATGAACAAGGTAATGATGATAGACTTTTGATGGCTTTTGAAGATGATGATTTCTTGGATGCTATAAATGAAGAAGGTCTTTATGAAGAAATTTCTAAACTTAAAGTTTGTTTAGAGGAAAGGAATATGATTATAGATACTCTAACATGCCAAATTGCTGAAAAAGATAAACACAATGAAGGGTTAGAATGTGAAGTTGTGGGACTTAGAAAAGAGATTGAGAAAACAAAAGCCCTCAATCTCAGATTTGCTAAAGGGTCTAAAACTCTAGATGAGATTATCAAAGTGCAGCGTTCTCCTCTAATCAAGACTGGTCTCGGATATTCCAAAGAAGCATCTCAAGCTCGGAAGTAGGCGTAAAAGCCATCCACCTCCAAAAGTTATCTGATGCAGCAAGGAGAAGTGAACAAGTTGACAATCGACATCAAAATTATAATGCAGATCACCAGGGAAATCAGTGACAATTTGCTTCAAGAATGATCAAAGAATATCAAGTAAATCAGGGACAATCCATGTCAAGGATGAACAGAAGCCTCAACTGACCACAGGTAAATCATTCTCAATTTGGCTCAAGAATGGATGGAAACTACAATCATATGGTTGGTAGATTTGATAATCGCGGGAATTTCCTCAATGGCCAATGTTTCTCTTGTGATAACTTTGTTCATAAACCTGCTCAATGTGTTGCCTATAAGACCATCGTGACTAGGGAAGCTCAAAAACAGAGGAGCATGACAGGAATCATGAAAAGAACCTACAATAACTTCTCTGCTCTTGAAAATTAAATAGAATGTTCTATCTGTAACAACTTCGGTCATGAAGACTATGAATGCAGAAGTAGGTTTCGACAAGCAACTCAGAAGGAGCAAGCTTCATTAAGTTCCAAAACATGGAAAAAGAAAGAAACGCAATCAGAAAGATGTGGGATAGCCTTATATGTGGAAGGACAGGAAAATCAATGGTACATCGACAGTGGATGCTCGAAATGACACCCCTTCATTCATAAAAGGTAAAGGCTCTATTCGTTTGAAAGAAAAGTTCAAGGCTGGAAATGTTATGTATGTTGATGGCTTAAAGCATAATCTATTGAGTGTCAGTCAGATGTGTGATCAAGGAACTGTGGTAATATTTCAATCAAATGGATGTATTGTTCGTGAGATTGATATAGGAAAAACAGTGATCAGAGGCATAAGAACTCCAAATAACTTATACGTACTCAAGGGAGAACAACAACAATGCTATTTAAGCAAGAATGATGAAAACTGGCTATGGCACAGAAGGCTGGGACATTTTAGCTTCTCTCAGATTAGGAAAGCATGCAAATATCAGGCAGTTCGTGATCTTCCTGACATCAAAATTCCAGACAATACAATATGCAAATCATGCCAATTTGGTAAGCAAACCATAACTAATTCCTCTAAGAAGGAAGGATCACCTGGCAAGCCACTTGAACTTGTCCACACCGATATATGTGGTCCAATTAGGAAGAGGTCACCTCAAGGAGAAGAGTATTTCATATTGTTCATTAACGACTTTTCAAGGATGTGTTGGATAGGAATCATGAAGTATAAAGATGAAGCTTTCGAAAAGTTCAAGTCATTCAAAGCTTTGGTTGAAAATGAATCAGATCGCAGAATCAAATTCATCAGATCTTAACGAGGAGGGGAATTTACCTCAGATGAATTTTTCAATTTTTGTGAAGAACATGGAATAAGAAGGGAATTTTCTGCTGCAAGGACTCCTCAACAAAGTGGAGTAGTGGAGAGGATGAATAGAACGGTTCAACAAATGGCTCATGCTATGCTTGACGAGTCTGGAACTCCCGAAACCTTCTGGGGTGAAGCCACATTTGCCGCTGTTACTATTCTCAACAAGACAAATGTCCAGGTAAACAACACTCACACTCCTCATGAACTTTGGTATGGTAAGATTTCCACGGTAAAATACTTCAAAATTTTTGGAAGCAAATGCTACATTAAAAAGACTAATGAAAATCTTGGCAAGTTTGAACCTAGAGCAGATTAAGGCATTTTACTTGGCTACTCTCCCCACATCAAAGCTTACAAATGTTACAATAAAAGACTTGGTAAAATTGTTGAAAGCATTGATGTAGTGGTTGATGAAGAAGGAAACACTCCTAGGCAGGTAAAATCGGAAGATTTCAAAGATGGCGAAGACTATCCGTCAACATCAAATCAGATTCATGACGAAGAAGAAACCCATGAGGCACTAGAAGAACAGATAAGGATAGAAGAAAAGACTCCATCCATATACGTTCAGAAGAATCATCTAGAATCTCAAATTTTGGGGCAGAAAGAGGCAGGTGTACAAACAAGAAGAACCATTTCAGAAGCTTCAAACTATCTAGCATTGCTCTCCTCCAATGAACCACAAAATGTAAGAGAGGCTTGCAAAGATGAATGTTGGGTCAAGGCCATGGAGGAAGAACTCGAGCAGATTGAAAAGAATAACACTTGGGAGTTGGTTCCTAGACCAAAAGATAAGAATGTCATAGGGACGAAATGGATTTCCAAAAATAAGCTGAATGAAAATTGGAATGTGGTTAGAAACAAGGCAAGACTTGTTTGTAAAGGATATGCGCAACAAGAAGGCATAGACTTTGAAGAAACTTTTGCTCCAGTTGCTAAACTTGAGGCTATAAGAATGTTCCTTGCTCTCTCTAGCTTTTAGAAGTTCAAAGTATTTCAAATGGACATGAAATCTGCCTTTCTGAATGGAGACTTAAATGAAGAAGTATATATTGAACAACCAGATGGGTTTATTCTTGGAAATGATCCAAAACTTGTATGCAGACTCAAAAAGGCTCTTTATGGCCTTAAACGGGCTCCAAGGGCATGGTATTATCGGCTGGAAAGGTACCTCCATCAACAAGGTTTTATAAAAGGATCAACTGATAACAATATATATATAAATTAACAATGATAAGTTGTTGATACTTGTCATGTATGTTTATGATATCATCTTTGGTAGCAATGAAGAAGACATGAGTCAAAATTTTGCCTTGGTAATGCAAAAAGAGTTTGAAATGTCCACGCTTGGTGAGCTCACATATTTTCTTGGTTTACAAGTCCAACAAAACAAAGACGGCATTTTTCTATCACAAACCAAATATCTCAAGCAGATCTTGAAGAAATATGGGATGGAGAATTCGAAACCAGTATGTACCCCTATGGTGACAGGATGCAGCCTCAGCGCAAATGATGAATCAACAGTAGTACATCAACCAACCTATAGATCCATGATTGGTAGTCTGCTCTATCTAACAGGTACCCGACCAGACATTATGCATGCAGTGGGAATA
>APFE030106971.1:51081-65890 GCA_000404065.3 Pinus taeda | reverse complement strand
TTTGTGATAATACAAGTGCAATCAGTATTTCAAAGAATCCTATCATGCATTCAAAGACTAAGCACATACCGATCAAGTATCATTTTCTCCGAGAACAAGTGCTTGAACAAAAGGTCAAATTGGAGTATGTTCCCTCTAAGGAACAAATCGCTGATATTCTCATCAAACCACTGCCTAGGGAGACTTTTGAATACCTCTGACAAAAGCTAGGGCTAGTTGATGTATCATCTTGCTGTTGAATCTTGTCTGTTTCAGAGATTGTTGTACGCGAGGTTAATATGGGGTATACACGTACACACGTTGGTTTATGTGGGTACAGTCAACTTGAAGAAAAACAAGGCTGAGAAGAGTCCAATATGGGTCTGTCAGAGACCATCTGGCACAGGTTTAGGGGGAGCACAAATTCTTCTAATAATGCATTGTTGGCATTATCATAAGAAGATCTTGGTTCAATTCTTCAATTGGTTTGATGTCAGGGGGAGCTTGGACAGCAGCAGAGTAGAGATTTCATCATGTACTCAGGGGGGGCATAACCCTTCGCCCTTGATGTCAAAGGGGGAGGAAAGACCTTGAGTGACTTTGGATTGACATCAAGTCCAAAGGGGGAGATTGTTGGCATTATGACACAGGTTTGGCACAGGTTTGGCTAGATGAAATAAGTGTTGTCCTTGATAGAAACTCACTCAAATAGCAGATCACAAGTTCAGGCTCTCAATATAGTACAAAATGAGATACTTGCAGGTTCCTGTTCACAAAGCTGCAGTCATCGGCAGGTTCCACAAGTGCGCCATTCAAAAGGTGCGGACATGTTCACAGGTGTACCGAACAAAAAGTGCGGATGTAAAGTACATGCACTTTCATGTAGAGACAAATGCGTGCATGTGGGTTGGTCCATGGTATTTAGTCAGACATTTTTGATCCTATGGTTTTGGTCCATGGTTTTTGCATCTAAAGTATTGAACCCAGGTTTTGGGTCCCTAGTATTGGATCTCTATGGTTTTGGACCATGGTTTGAGAAAGGCCTAGACTATAAAAAGGAAAGGAGATCATTTGGCTAGATATAAATGTGTTGTTTATCTTAAGAAGAGCAAGATCTGAAACTCTGGTGATCGGTTGGTGAGTTATAGCTGTATCTGAATCAAGGAGAAACCTAAGCATTACAAGACGGATCTACTGATGGGTTGAGATCTCTTTGGTGCATGATCAGATCTGTAAATCTGATAGTCTGGGGTATAATTGAAGTCTGATAAATTATCTATACCCAGAGGTCCACAGGCTAGACACAACGCAAGTGTGGAGTTCTGCAGGTGCGACGGTTCACAGGCTAGATATGGTGTAGCTGCGGAGGTCCGCAGGTTCAAGAATAGCGCAGGTGGAGAGACCCGCAGGCTCGACACAGCGGAGGTGTGGATATCCACAGGTTTCTATTGGTGAAGTTGCAGACTTTTCTTGAAATATGTTTTAGCTACTTTTTTCTATTACTAAAGTGTTCAAGGTTCTGAATTGGTGTCTGGTTGCTGTGTGCTGAGAAATTATTGATTCAGTATTTGTACAAGGAAGTTGGTTGATTAGAGATCTATTTGATGTTTGATTGATATTCATTGATCCAGTTTGAAAATTTATGAAATGTGGTCCCTGGAAGAAAAGAGAAGGTTGAAGCCTTCAGTAGGTGAGTACCTACAAGAGCTAAGGGGGTTGTAGCTCCCTTCTAGGAGAGTGTGGAGAATGAGAGAAGGTTGTAGCCTTCTGCAGGTTGAAGCCTGCTCGCTGTTATAAGACTGTACCAGTACATAATCATTGTAAAAAGAAGTTTCTAATTGAAAGAAGATAGAGACATATTGCAGTAGGTGGTTTTCACCCACATTGGGTTTCCACCTTATATCTTGTGCTCTTTGGTGTGACTGTCTGATCTATTTTTCCTGTTCGTGTTTATTATTATACGGTTCTGACACATAGATTAATGATCAACATTTGAAGAATAAATTAAATTATAAGTCTGAAAGGTATACTCAAGTTTCATTAGTCACATCTACAAATGGTTGTATAAATTGAAAAATAATTTGATAATATTGATTCACCCCCCCTCTCAGTATTATTTTCAACAGTTAGCTCCTCTGAGATGAGCCACCTATTCCCTTAGCTCGTCCAAGTGTTGTTGTCAAAATTTTTTAGAACTTTTTATAAACAACACTTATATGCTTATCTGCTTCAATTTCTTTATAATTGTTTTCAGTTTTAACCTGAAATTGTGAGACAAAGAATAGAGTAATAATAAAACCTCCCTTGTCATGAAATAATCAGTTTCAAAAAGATTAAGAGAAAATATTTGTTTGAAATTAGATCAAGACAAATGGATTTTTATTTCGGATTTCTTCCTTAAATAGTAAAATTGAATTGTTTTTATACAAATTTGGCTTGTTTGATCCCAACACATCAAAGCATAATATAATGAATACTTTGATATAATGTATATTGTGTACATCATCGAGCTACAAATTGTGGTCTGTTATGTGTAAATAAGCATATGCAGAGAGTTTCAACGTATTGATCAAATCACTAAACTACAAATTTAATTTTTAAATTTGAAATCGAAAATAAATGTTTTTTTTAAATGATTTTGATTTCTTAAAATGCAGTAATGTTAAATTCTGAGCAAGATATTTTTATTCAATTTTAGAAATAAATCAATAGTTTTTTTGATCGTCCTAATCACTCGAACTGTAAGAAGAGAGCATACTAACCTATTGATTTGTTTTTTTATTTCTTTTATTTCTTTTTTTCTTAAGGTTAGTGTGGATGAAGTGGCTCTTACCTAAATTTATTCATGAGAAACGTGGATGATTTTTTTATTATTTTTATCTTTTGAAAACAAGACTAAAGGAAAACTCTAGGAGATCTCATTTTATCTTTTCTGGTCTATTCTAACTTTAACTTGAAAGAATTTTTTTATTTTTCTACGTAAAAGAATGCTTCGAGTGAAACCATCTATGGACTAAAAATTCAAAAAATGATCATATCTAGATTTAAAGTTTTTACCTGATTATTTGCAAGTATGTGAGTAACCTGTATTATTCTTGGAGTTGGCTCAAGGTTCTTTTGAAACCAGTCTTCAATATTGTTCTTTCTCTCCAAGAAGTACCTAGTCAACATTTTCAAAATTTTCACCCATAGATGGATTAATATGAAATGGGGGGTTTAAAAACTGAATTTGAAACTAAGTACAAAAATAAAATCAAAAAGCTCAAACTTGAACTCCTTTATGAAGATCTTGTTGTCAGGAGGTTTCACAAGTTAGTCCATAAAAATAAATTGCAATAAAAATAATTTTGTAAGTCTATCTCTAAATCATCCTCCTTGGCAACGACACCAAAATGTTGGGTCTAAAATGTGGATGCAAATTAGAGTTTCATTTACTATCAATCCGGGTAAGTAAACTATGAGGATCATCCAATATATATGGGCTTAGAGAAAAACTAAACTAAGCTAGGTGAAGAAATGCAAAAGCTCCCTTACAGAAGGTCATTCATTAGGATCTCCAACACCTATTTAGTCATTTAACAAAATTAAATCTAAAAATTAGAAGGCATTATGACAAGTGTAAGAAATATTGAAGCTCCCTTACAGGAGACTATTCATTAATATTTCTAAGCATCTTTATCAATAAACAAAGAAATGAAGGCATTTACACATAATTCAAATTGATTATAAGAAATATTAAATCTCTCTTACAAGAGACTATTCATTTATATTTCTAGCATCAAGATCTTTAAACTAATGAAATTAAAAACATAAATGAAAGATTACTCTACCAAAACAAGTATGCAAGTGAGGCAATGTGGGCCCTCCATAGCTCCACAAGCACACCCAGAAAGAAGTTAAATGTAGAAGAAAATCCAATCCACTTTATTTATCATCAACTACAAATTGCAATTACAAGCTCCAAGTTCTACATTCCAAGAGATTCTAAATCTCTATTACAATGATCCAAAAATCTAAAATTACAAATGAAGGATTAAGTTTCTAAATTCTAAGGAAAATTAAGATTACAAATGAAGGAGATAACACTCCTATTTATACAAAAGTTATGATAACAAACTCATAAATGTGGATCCACTATTCCCTCTTCAAATCCACATATCTCTCAACCAATGGTGACACATAACCCTATCCTCCATGATCTATTCCATCAGGTCCATGATCTTATCCATGAGGTCCATGATCTCCTCAAATTAGAATTTGAACATAGAGTTCCACATAAGGTGCCTTAGAAGCTTTCTTTGTGCCTACACATGTCAAAAACCTCATTCTAATTGTTAGGTATAAGTATATGGATATTATTTTCTAAATTTTAACCAGAAATTCTCTTAAAAATACTAAGAATTAATAAAGTTTTGGAAAACGCAATGGTAACCCATTTAATGATGAAAGTGAAGCTAATGTGATGACATGGCAGTGGAATAGAGGTGAGAAAATGTGTGAATGGAGAGAAAGTGGATGTTGGATGTAATGAAAGTGGATGTATTTTAAGGATAATTCTTAGGCCCAAATGATGGTAGAAGATTCATCAATTTATTTGGGATAAATATTACTTCATTTTCACAATAATATCTAATTTTCCAGCTTTCACATCTACTATTGATATTTCAATGCACTAAGGCGTGAGGATTATAATGGATTTATTTATGTATTCCTTTTTGTACTTAAAGTGAATTTGGTTACCATGGTCCATTAGCATAAGGTAAATTGGTACATATATTTATAGATGCATATACCATGAAAATTTTAAACAAATAACTTTTCAACTCTACAAACTAATAAAGAGCATTTTATTTTTAAATATACTTCAATATTCAATTCAAATTCAATAAAGTCTACAATAACATTATTTACATATATAATAAAAAATCTTTAGATATCAATTTCAATGGTGCATTTACTTTTTTCCTAAAATATCTACCGAAATAAAAAATAATAGATAATTATCTAAATGATGTTGGAATTTTGGATAACTAGGAAAGTATTTCCGAAGGATCCCATTTTTTATTATGTAAATTTCCTAATATTTTTTAATTTAACCTCCATATACCACGCAATCATAATCATGTAGATATTAATGTAGTCCATTACAATGATTAAGTTGTGGTATTAATGCAGCAAATTACAACAATTATCTTGTGATATAACAATCTATTGTTTATTTAATAAATAGGTAAATGATTTTAGATTAATTTTAAATATGAAAAAAGTTAATATATAACAATGTGTTGTTTTAGAAATTTAATAAATAATTTTAATTTCATATTTCAGGATTCATTATGATTGAATCAACAAAAATTTGTCAAATTCCAACCAAAACTTCCAAAACATCTAGGTTTTATAAAACCCATTAAAAATATTTATAAGTATATAAAATAAAGGCAATAATAGAGTTTTAAGATTAAGATCAACCTATATATCATAAAAAAATTTAACAATGAAGATATATAGACTTAATTGTTTTAGAAACACATTTTCTTAATGGTTAAGAACATTTAAATTAGATTTTTTATTACTAAGAATTACATTATTAAATAAGAAAGACCATGTTAATAAATAATAAGAAATTCAAATAATTAACATTTTTTTATAATTATATAAAATTATGTTGAAAAATCTCACAAACCTAAAACATACTACATTTTATATTATTCAAATTTCCCAATATTTATTAACTTAACCTCCTTATACCCCATAATCATAATCAAGTGGATAAAGAAATCCAATTTTCCTGCTAATTGATAATGTCAAATCTTATGTTTGTGGGGTTGCTTGACCAAGGAAATTTTGTTGGGTTCAATAAAAGGGTGTGTGGTATAATTATGAATATTTACATGTGTATTGATGAATATAAATTTCATTGACTAATGAACAAATATGGGTTTTAAATGTAATTGGTTGTCATTAGGAATTTGGATAATGTATATGTGTAATATGGGTAATTTAATTAGTTGTTATTAATATTATAGGAATTTGTATAATGTATATGTCTTTAGGTGGAATGTATTAATTTAAATAATTAAATGTATTTAATATGTTATTAAGAATTGTTTTAAACATTTTTTTTTTGAAAGAAATAAAATTATATAATAATATAAGAGAATAATGAAAATACTCTTCTCATTTATTACATACATATTATAATATGTTAGCAAAATAAGATATGGATTTTATAAAATTATATTATAAAAAGTTAGATTAAATCTCTTACTGTAACCTCTTTTTTTATTTCTTTCATAAATTATAATTACAAAAAAAACTTTGTGCATTAAAAATATGTATAAGAATAGATTAATTCAAAAAAAAAAATCATTTTTTTTTTAGAGAAACTTTAAACAAGTTACTTAATATATGTTTAAATTCATTTGTTGTTAGATTTTCTATTGTTTATAGTTTGGCAAAGATTGTTTAGAATTGCAAGTAAATTTGATTCAACAAAAAAAATTTAAAATTACAAGTAAATTTGAGTAAAGTTTGTTTGGAATTACAAGTAAATTTGGCAAATATTATTTGGAATTACAAGTAAATTTGAGTAAGCAATAAAAATTAAGATTGAGTTAACAAAAAATGTAGTTATTTCCAACCAAAAATTCCTAAACATCTAGGTATTAGACAACACTTTAAAAATATTTATACACACATAAATAAAATAGTATCCAGTTTCAAGATTAAGATCAAGTTATATATCATTAGTTTTTTTAAAACAATGGAGACATATAGAAATAATTGTCTTAGAAACACATTTTCTTAATGGTTAAGAACATTTAAATTATAATAATTATGATTAGTGTATGATTAAAAATTACATTATTAAATAAGAAATACCATTTATCAAATATTAAGAAATTCAAATACCAAAAGTTACAGCAACAATTTAAGAACATCAATGCATCAAAGAACAAGGTCTTTGATAAATGTCATAAGATGGAGGAAAAAGTTTAAAAGGTAACAAATAAGCTAAACTTAGTCATAAGTCAAATGGATACCCTCTGTTCTCTATATATTGATGTTCTATCATGTAGGGCACCTGCGAAAAATTGTTCTTTGTTTTGTTAGAAAGGTATTTACAGTTAAAAATTAAGGTTGTCAAGGCAGGGGTACCTATAGAGTTAAAAAATATTGATGATTTGATAAACTATTGTAAACATTATGGAGTGAAATTCTAGCAATTTCTATGTGAATTTTATTTGCATAATTCTGTGTTGGAGGAGGAAATGAAAAAGAATCCTAGTCCTTTTGTGGGTGATATCTAGCTTCAAGCATTCATCTCATTTGTTGTTAAGCAAATAAAGTGGCTCAAGGTCCATAATACTTTTCAAGACAAGAAAAGAGGATGTACCTCTGGGTTAGAGGTGAACCAAAAAATCCATTGCAATTATGGGCTAAGAATAAAAGCCTAATGAAAAAGGAGGGTGTGATCTAGATTTTGGGACCCATCCATAAAGAAATTGTCTAGAAAGGAGTAGAATACTTCCTTTCAATCAAAGACCCTACCATAGCAATAGTTAAACTCCGATGGAAGACTTCCAATCGAAATATCCAGGATAGAGAACCCTTCAATTATAAAAATTTTAAATTAGCTACCGATTTCTTGGTTACCTATAGTAACCTCATCTTGAGAGAAGGCCCACTTTGGCTAGGTTGTAGATTTTGAAGCCCCATTATCTAGTATCCTACAGTAGGATATAAGGCTATATACAAATTTCTTAAGGGGTAGACAAGAGCCATTTTTGAAGTTTTAGCTGCAAATCATGGTTGTAGACCCCTTACTGAGAACCCCTCTCCAGCCTACACTCTAACTACTTTGCACGTAAACTACATGGTTTTCATGAGGGCATGAAAAAGGGTAAGCAGGGGAGTGTGTTGAGCAAAGGAAAAGGTATGATTCTGCCACTCATTTCTTCATCTTTCCCTTTCAACATAATTCTTTTTTTTCTAAAAACTGGCAATATGATAAAAGACTATAGTTGAAATGGGAAAGTAGTGGTTAATATGAATTAATCAATTATTTTGTTTTTCATACAGAAAAGGAAATATTTGGAAAACCTCTATTCAGAAGATAAAGACAAAAGCAGAGCAACTTTTATTCCTCCGCTAGGAGACCGTGTTCAAACAAGGAGATCAAAACTAGAGTGCGTAGTTCAGGAAAAGAAGGAGAAAATAGAGCGTTTGCACAAGAGGACAAGAAGATAATTGAAGAATAGAAGATTAAGCGAAGCCCTCAGGATCTTTTGATCCTGAGGGATCGCTACTTTAAAGGTTATCTACAACCTTGATGTATCCGCCTACCCACTATAAATGGGGTAGTGATTGTAAAGATAGAGGAGGGATTTTGATTTTTTAGAAATTACTGTTGTAATCTCAACTTTGATCATCAACTCTCTTTGAAGAGTGATAGTTGTGGACTTTGCCATACATGATTAATATATAACTCATTTGTTGTTCCATTATCTAATCCTGGATTAAACTTAGAGGTGCTTCACTGCTGGCTAAGGGTGCGGCCCTAGTGGATTCACCTGCTTCTTGTATCACTATTTTACAATTACAGTCTTGTGTGGTTTGATTTCCTTTGCATTTCCTTAATTCACTTTATTCAGTAATCTTTTGTTATGAACATTTCGCAGAATTTCTCTATTATATCAAAAACATGATTGGATTGCTTTGGTGACAAGATTATTAATTATAACTTGAAATGTCCTGGTATTCTTTCTAATCTAATATTGCGTTGTCTAATTCAAATTGTTGTTCATTTAATTGTTGCTCACTTATAATTGCAATTGCTGTTCAATTAAGTTATTGTTCAATTATAACTGCGATTAATGTTGATGATGCTAGAATAAGATTGTTGATTCGATTTAACTTATAGTCGTCATGTGTTTCCAGTTAATTTGCCTTGTTGTTCTATTGGATTAAGATTGTTGTTCAATTCATTTTTACTATGATAAACTATGTTGTTTAATTCATTTCTGATAAATCAAGCTTTGTTGTTTAGTTTTTCAATGGACTTAGTTGTTGTTCCTTTTCTGTCAATTGAAATGCTATTTCCATTTATTTGCTTTAGTGTGGATTGAAGGATCTACAACTGTAAAGGACACTAACTATCGCTGTCTAAGTTCTCAAATTAGAGATCTTTCCTATGATTGATTTTCATTTACATCAATTTACAGGGGAGAGAGTTATCATTGTTGATTCCTCGACTAATGATTGTTTAAGTGAATGATTTAGTTACAAAACATTTTAGTTTCTTGTTCTCCCAATTAGATTTTGTTTCCAACATTCATTTATCTTTGCATTTAAAGCACTATACTGCAAAACATTACTCATGAGAAAGTGATTGCCTCAGGCTCAGTACACTCTTGAGATAAAAAATTGTCCCTGGGTTGATAATTAATGTAGGATAAAGAGGGGTTAAAAAGACACCTTTTATACCTCAATAGATATTGCATACCTTCAAAATCTCATTGTTGATTAAAACTCTCATCCTTGAATTTAATTAATTTATCTTTATGTTCTAAAAAAGAATTGTTTATGAATTTGATTTCAATTTACAACATTAAAAACAACCTTATTTTCTCAAAATAAAGGATAAGCTTGCAAGAATATTTCTCTCTAATCGCTCTGCACACTCGGTGAGGGTATTATATAGAAAATAATTTTGAGTAGATGGTTACAGCTTATAAACCCCACAATCTCGGTCAATTAAACATCTTTGAAGGTATTAGGGGTTATATTTGTCAGCTTTAAATTAATTTGGAGTAACGCTATCGTAGCTTATACAATATCGGGTTTTCCTATATGTTGTCCATCATATGCATTCAACAATCTGGTTCAATGCAAACTTATGTGCATTCTTCTTGTAGAATAAATCAATGATCTTGTAGAGTATGAGGAACTTGCATATTAGATTCTCGTGCTTTCATATGGAAAAGACAACTGATGGCAAAAATATTTGAATTCTAAACTAAGGGAAGCAAAATTGGAACCATAGCAAAACAAATTCACAACAATTTCAGAAAAGCCAAATGGACAGACATTCAATGGAGTCATGGGTTACATTTATAAGGTGAATTCTCTATATTCTCGGCCTTAAACCCTTCATTTCTCTGAAGAAAATATTTTTCATCCCTAATTTCGCACAAAAAATGAGAATTTGTGGCAAAGGATGGGCAAAATGAGTAAATTAATGCTAAAATCCTCCACAAAACCCCAAATTCCAACTCTGGAATGCAATTCCTAGCTTGAAACTTGAGATCTAATGCTGAAAATTTAGAAGAAATTTACCTTGGGAATGAAATTCATGTTTCTCCCAGGCATTTTCACCAGATAATTAAGATTTAGCTGGCACTACAATGCAATTCTGAGGTGAATGAGTCTTCTACTAAACCTCTCAAATTTCTCATTAAAAACCTCCAGGATTTAGAGCTTCGAGCTTTTTCTCCTTGTCCTCGGCCTACAATCTTGTGACATATACTATTAAAAGTGGTTGTTCATAATGGGGGTGAGGATGGTGACAAAAAAACATGAAGGCTCTATGAAAGAGCTTAATCATTACATTCACAAAAACATAGATTTATACATAGATTTAGTCCTACAGTCATTTTTTTCACCAACACTCCCGATCCCCACCGACTGACATTAATGACTTGATGACATGGGAATAGTGGGTGGCGTTGTTGGCCACGGTCGTGATTCATGTTCTAACACCTCCCCTTAATCGCAGTGACCTAAACTTTAACTTGCATGCTCGTCTAAGTCTCAACTAGGATTATAACAAAACATTTCATTTTTTTCTTCATGCTAAAGGGACCATGCTTGTTCATTCACTAGTGTAGTTTCATCTTCACCTTTCTTTCTTTCCTTATTAACTTCCTCTGCTCCTTGCTTAGGTACTAACATCAACAACTTTTTTCAGATTAGGATGCAAGGCAAGATCCCCAACTAAGTAATCTAATTCATTCTTTCCCCACTTTCCATGAGGATACACCAAAATTCACTCATCTTCAAACATAAGCAGCCTCCGAATAACATCCATGATAGTATCTTTCATAGTCACAGTAATCTTAGAAGAAGATCCAATCAAAATTCTAACAATTGGGTTCACGGACAAGTAAGTTTTTCTCTCATATGGAATGGACTCCAGCTTTTAATCTTTATGATCATTAATAAAATCATTATGTTGATCTAATAGTTCTTGTGACTAAAAAATACTACTGGAATAAAAAATATTACTTGGCCCAAAAGTACTTCCAAATGGACTCTTTAAAAAGACATCATCAAAAATATCAGTATCCAACATTATCCCACTCATTGTACTTCAATCAGACCAGTGACTTCCACACATGGTGACAACCACAACTAAACTCATCCATGGTAATATTTCCACATACCAAGTAAGATATCAGGAAACAATGTTCATTTCCCTTTTCAAGCTTCTCAATCCCATGAGCTCTCGCAGCTTTGTCAAACAGTTGCCATGACAAACTTTACTCCTCTGTGCTACAACAATTCAATGGGAAAACTCCTAGGATTTCACTCCTCACTTCGCATCAGAAAGAAGTGGATTCTTCAATTGACAACACAACTCTAGGTCTTCACTAATCTTCAATTTGTAATCTGACTTTAGGTCTTCACAAGTAGCACATAGCATGCTGCAGTTGACTTTTGACCATATGCTTTCACAAAGTCTGTAGCTTTGAATAGATTGCCCATTGATTCTGCTTCCAGCCTCAAAACCCTCACAAATCTTCAATACACAACAAAATAGTCACTATGTACCACAACTCCTCAGAATACCACACCAACATTCACATGCTTTAGCCTTTTCACCAACACAGAATCAACAGGATGGAAATCTCCACACGCCAGTCGATCTTCTCAGGCTCTTCATCACATGACGCTCTTTGGAAACTCCCTCGATGTTCTAAGCATAGCGATACAGTGACACAACTCTTCAACAACTAACAATCGGCTCTCAGTGATGGAACTCTACAACAGTCAATACTCCCATGATCTATGGTCTCGTGATCTCATTGATGGCACTCTCTAACGTGTTTCCATTATATAGGTTGGAAACTCACACAAGGCGTACACCACAGGAGCATAGTCAATGCTAGTTTAATTCAAATCACCGCCTTTTTTTAGGACACTATCATGGACAACAGGCACAAAACAACAACATGGAAAATCCTCATAAATCTCAACTAACACTCAGATCTTCTTAACCACACTTTGTCATATGCTCTATGCTCATTACTTCTCTAGATAGCTCCTCTACGCCTCTTCCTAGGCCATTGTTGTCTAATAATTCCACACTACATAAGCTACAATGCCCTTTTCAGCCTTCAAACTTCTTGAAACTCGGCCTGCCCAACACTCTTTAGCTCCACAGGCTCTTTCCTTCACACAGTCTACTGGAACTTGTTGTTGGCATTATGATGTATGTGTTTTACTTGATGGCAACCCACTTGTAGCATAACAACTCACTTGTATATGGTAACGAGATGAATATATGTAACTAGATGAATCTACATGAGAGATATCAGATGTAACAGAATGCATGGTAGTTGTGTTTACAGATGTGACAAAATGCAGGGCAATTCAAAGGAATCATTTCATAATTAATATGAAAATTACAGTATAACAGGTCTGCTCAGAGGTAATAGGGCACTGATACAGAAGAATGGGAAGATGGAACTAAGGTCTACTGATCAAAATAAAGAAGTTAAAGGAAAAGGTTAATGTAAAATAGTTTAAGAAGTATACGCAGGTCTACTTAGTCAAAACAATATATACATGCTAGTC
Organism: Pinus taeda; assembly: GCA_000404065.3. Classification (NCBI taxonomy): domain Eukaryota; kingdom Viridiplantae; phylum Streptophyta; class Pinopsida; order Pinales; family Pinaceae; genus Pinus; species Pinus taeda. Next base: position 53,053 of record APFE030106971.1, on the reverse strand, counting down.
CACAGAACAAAAAGCGTGTATACATATACACTTACTTTCACAAAAGGAAAATCATGTATGGGATGGAAAATCAAGGTTTTGGTCGAAGGTATTGGTCTGAGGTATATGGCCCAAGGTTTTTGGTCCGAGGTATTAGTATAAGGTAATTGGTCCAAGGTATTGGTCCTAAGTGGTTTTGGTCCAAGGTATTGAGAAATGCCTAAAACTATATAAGGAGGATAAGATCATTAGGCCAAGGAAGTAAGGAATATCTTATGAAGAGTAAGATCAAAAGCAAATATGCATGTTATGGGTTTATGGTGCTTTGATTGATTTGAACTAAGGATGAACCTTAGCGATTAATGGGGGATGAGATATAATAATGGATCAGGATCATGAGACCTAAAATGAATTATTATTATATGGTTTGATCATGGATAGTCTAGATCTTAATGCTAATGCATGATTTACACTGTAAATGTTTTGATCTAAGTATCACTGAAGTTTGGAATAGTTGTGATGTTTTAAGTTATTATTTGCAAATCTGTATGTTGGTTCTCTTTGGTGAAGGTGTGTATACACATTGGTTCACCTCTTCCAAGTAGCATATGCAAAAGAAAATCTTGATCTTCAAGGATGATTGATCTATTAGATCAGTGTTGTTGTTGCATTGTTGTTTGTCAACAAAGCCTTCTTAGATACAAATGTAAAATTGAATGAATAAGGAGTTTGATATTTGATAGATTGATTGTATAAGTGAGAAGAAGTGATCTATGTTGCTGCATGTGTAAAGCTCTGTAAGTTGACAGTAGATGTTCAGTATATTGCTGGTTGATACAAACTTGATTCAAAAGTTTATATTTGTAGTAGCTTTGGAGGTATATGTAGGTTTGATTAACAGAAGTAGTGTATGCAAGCAGTTTGGGTTCATCCAAGTAGCGTATACATTTTGATGCATGTTTTCTGAGGTTACAGCTGGTTCTAAATGATGATGTATATTTTTGGGTTCAGCATAGTGTTCTGATGATAGTGATCTGATTGTTTCATATTAACAGCATGCTGGTTGATGAAGTTTGAGTTTCTAAATTTCTTATGGGTTATTGATGAGTCAAGGTCTTCATATGTTCTAATATGTGCTAGAAGCATGGAGTCTAAAAATTCATGAAACGTGGTCCCTCGTGGAAGAGTGGAGTTTTTTGTAGGTCGGCACCTACGTACTAGTAAACATATTGGCTAGTACAAGAGCTAGGGGGTTGTAGCTCCCTTCTAGCAGAAGCTGGAGAATGAGAGAAGGTTGTAGCCTTTTGCAAGTGGGTGTCTGTGTACTGGTATAATTCTGCACCAGTACAAGATTGTAAACATAGTTTCTTAGTATTAAAAGAAGACAGAGATGACATGAGCATGTGGTTTTAACCCACATTGGTTTCCACCTTAAATCTTGGTGTTCATGTGTTCTTTTTATGTGTGATGATTTATTTTTTTATTATTGAACATGGTTACTGTTTAATGCTTAACAAAGTACTTATGCACTAATTAAAGATCAACATATGATGAATTAACTAAATCATAATTTCACTAGATATATGTTGGTTGCCTTAAGAACAGTTGCGTGCACACGCGAGTTCCCTTCACTGAAGTCACGTATATAAATATGATTGTGGAAATGAAAAAATTATTCATTTTTAAATACTAATTCACCCCCCCTCTCAGTATTATTTCCAACAATTGGTATCAGAGTAGGTCCTTCAGATTAAGCTTGATCGGTTGAAGGAAGATCCACCAAGATGAATAATCACAAAAGCATGGGATCCATCACACCACCAATATTCGATGCTAGCAACTTTGTTTATTGGAAAATAGGAACCATAACCTATCTACAATCTCTTGGAATAGAGGAAATTGTGGAAGGAGGATATAATTTTCCAACAGTAATTCCTATAGACACGATAGGTAAAAAGCAATATGAAACCAATACCAAAGATGTCAATACTTT
>APFE030106971.1:34455-46677 GCA_000404065.3 Pinus taeda | reverse complement strand
ATTCCAAGAAAATCCAAAGTAATCCCACCTTCAGGGAGCCAAAAGAATTTTCAAATATCTTCAAGGAACTTAGGACTTTGGACTATGGTATCCTAGAGATGCAAATCTTACTCTTCAGGCATATACAGATGCAGATTGGGCAGGAAGTGTGGATGATAGAAAAAGCACTTGTGGTGGTGCATTCTATATGGGTTCCAGGTTAGTGTCTTGGTTTAGCAAGAAACAAAGTTCAATTGCTTTATCTAAAGCTGAAGTAGAATATGTGGTTGTTGCATCTTGTTGCACACAACTACTTTGGATGTTGCAAAATTTGCAAGATATTCAGATCACATGTACTCCACCCATCTCCATTCTATGTGACAATACGAGTGCCATTAGTATTTCAAATGATCTAGTTATGCACTCCAAGACCAAGCACATACCCATCAAGTACCATTTTCTACAAGAACAAGTGCTTGAACAAAAGGTCAAATTGGATTATTTCCCCTCCAAAGAATAGGTTGCTGATATATTCACTAAACCATTTCCCAGAAAAACATTTGAATATCTCAAACAAAAGCTGGGACTAGTTGCTGCATCATCCTACTGTTAAATCCAGTTTTTGAGAGGAAGGTTATTATATGTAGTTTTCATGAAGTATAGTCATGTATACACGTGGGTTTCTATGGCTAAAGAAGCGTATATGTTTTTCTGACAGGAAAAAAAATAGCACAGGTTCAAGGGGAGCATTAGCCTTCACACGCATTCTACATTGTTGGCATTATGGTTGCATAGTCTAGCTATGGCTTCAGATATTTATACCATATGTTTCTTAATTCATGTAAGAGTCTAGGGTGTGATATGACTTCTCATACATTTGAATGAGTCCTATTGGACAAATGATGTAATTTGTATCCCCACTTTGCATAGGATGGATGATTTAATATTTATTGTATTTCTTTCATGTATAAACAATTAGTATATCCCCACTTGGTTGGGAGATTGATGTATGTATGATTCATTGGTGATAGGAAGCTCAAAATCACATAAGTGAGTTATAGAGTCACGTTATTCTTTTGGAAAATATTTTTGTAGACTCTGCATGAGCTCAAGGGGAGCATGGATATTTTAGTGCATCACAGCATTAGCGAAATCAGCATGTGCCTATGGGGAGCATGATCAATGTTTATATATTTAGTTGTTTAGATATGAAATCCTTCACTTTGGTCACCCCTTTTCCCTTGATATCAAAGGGGGAGAATATCTTGGTCTACCCGTTTGCCCCTGATGTCAAAGGGGGAGAGTATTTTGACATTAGTTGTTATCTCTAACAATTTCTACAACTTGCAATAATCAACACCAACATGGTTTCCAACAAGTCCAAAGGGGGAGATTATTGGCATTATGATGTATGTGTTGTACTTGATGGCAACCCACTTATAGTAGAACAACTCACTTGTATATGGTAACGAGATGAATCTATGTAACTAGATGAATATACATGAGAGATATTAGATGTAACATAATGCATGGCATTTGTGTTTACAGATGTGACAAAATGCAAGGCAGCTCAAAGGAACCATTTCAGAAGGAATATGAAAATTATAGTGTAACAGGTTTATTCAAAGGTAACAAGGCACTGGTACAGAAGAACAGGAAGATGGAACTAAGGTCTATTAATCAGAATAAATAAGGTAAAGGAAAAGGTTAATGTAGAAATTTAAGAAGTATACGCAGGTCCACTTCGTCAAAATAGTGAATACACACTGGTCCACAGAACAAAAAGCACATATACATATACACTCACTTTCACAGAAGGAAAAGCACATATTAGATGGAAAATCAAGGTTTTGGTCCAAGGTATTAGTCTAAGGTATATGGCCCAAGGTAATTGGTTTGAGGTATTTAGTCCAAGGTATTGGTCCTAAGTGGTTTTGGTCCAAGGTATTGATAAAGGCCTAAAACTATATAAGGACGAGAAGATCATTATGTCAAGTAAGTAAGGAATGAATATCTTATGAAGAGTAAGATCAAAAGAAAATATGCATGTTATGGGTTTATGGTGCTTTGCCTGATCTGAACTAAGGATGAACCTTAGCAGTTAATGGGGGATGAGATTTACTAATGGATCAAGATCATGAGACCTAAAATGAATTATTATTATATGGTTTGATCATGGATAGTCTAGATTTGAATGCTAATGCATGATTTACACTGTAAATATTCTGATCTGGGTATGAATGATGTCTAGAATAGTTGTGATGTTTTAAGTTAGCATTTGTAGATCTGTACACTAGTTCGCTTTCATGAAGGTGTGTATACACGTTGGTTCACCTCTTCCAAGTAGTGTATGCAAAAGAAAAGCTTGATGTTCAATGATGACTGGTCTATCAAATCAGTGTTGCTATTTTACTGCTGGCTATCAATGAGGTCTTCTTAGATCTAAATGTAAAACTGAATGAATAAGGAGTTTGATATTTGATAGAATGATTGTATAAGTGAGAAGAAGTGATCTATGTTCCTGCCTGTGTAAAGCTCTGTAAGTTCATAGTAAATGTTCACTATATTGCTGGTTGATACAGACTTGATTCAAAAATTTATGTTTGCAGTAGCTTTAGAGGTATATGGAGGTTTGATTAATGGAGGTAGCGTATACACACAGTTTGGGTTCATCCAAGTAGCATATACAGTCTAATGCATGGTTTCTGAGGTTACAACTCGTTTTGAATGATGATGCAGGTTTCTGGGTTCAGCATAGTGTTTTGATGACAATGATCTTATTGTTTCAGATTAACTACATGTTGGTTGATGAAGTTTGAGTTTCTAAATTTATAATGGGTTATTGATGAGTCAAGGTATTCATATGTTTTGATATGTGCCAGGAGCATCTAGTCTGAAAATTCATGAAATGTGATCACTGGTGGAAGAGTGGAGTTTTCTGTAGGTCAGCGCCTACATACTAGTAAACATATTGGCTAGTACAAGAGCTAGGGGGTTGTAGCTCCCTTCCAGTAGAAGTTGGAGAACGAGAGAAAGTTGTAGCCTTTTGTAGGTGGGTGCCTACGTACTAGTATAAGTCTGCACCAGTACAAGATTGTAAACAAATTTTCTTATTATTAAAAGAAGACAGAAATGATAATAGCAAGTGGTTTTCACCCACATTGGGTTTCCACCTTAAATCTTAGTGTTCATGTGTTTTTCTTGTGTGTGATGATTTATTCTGTTATTACTGCACATGGTTACTATTTAATGTTTAATAAAGTACTAATGCATTGATTAAAGATCAACATATGACAAATTAACTGACTCATAAGTTCACTAAATTACACTAGTTTCCTTAAGAACAGTTATGTACACATGCAAGTTCCCTTCACTAAAGTCATGTATATAAGTCTAATTATGGAAATGAAAAAGTGATTGATTTGTAAATACTGATTCACCCCCGCCTCTTAATATTATTTCCAACACTTGTATCAGGCTATGGTATACCTTGGGTTACGATCTTCCTTTATGCATAAAGAGATGACATCCACGACTAGATCTCATGGGATGATAGCTCCTATGCTCCCATGATCTCACATTTACATGTTGCATATACATGTTGTCCCATTTGTTGCCTTACCTAGCTATTCATAGAATCAAAATCAATCTCCTGAGTCTATCAGCCAACTGTAACAACAATACCTACGGTGTCTTTCTAGAAAATACTGTTGTCGAGAATATAATGGGCAGTGATCTCTCACAAGATGTAATGGTTTCTTATTCCACTAACAGGAGAAACCCGGGCCCCAAAGTCATAGCCCCTGGATTCGCCTTCTTGTGTGTGCCCAACTTTCATATGCAAGGACTAGCCAAAGGAGTATCCGACATGGCTAGATTGAGTAGGACTTATTTGGCTCTGCCTACTCAGGTATTTGGTGCCTCCACTTTTAACCGCAAATTCGCCCTCTGCCTTCCAAGTACGGGCAACAATAACCTGGGAGTCCTCTTCTAATTTGGCAATGGGCCTTACATCTTCCTTCCTGGAATAGACACCTCTCAGCACCTCTCCTTCTCACTCTCTATGTTGCACAAGGATAGTGTTTCCATGCCTCCAAGTAGTTTTTTATCACTCAACAGTTTAGTTCCCAATCCAAATTCCACAAGCTGCAATCTTCCTTAGCGTTCACACCATGACAACAAATTCTCCCATGCTTACCTACATAGTGGCGGCTCTTTAGCAAGAATCTTCACAACTGTTCAGGGCTCCAGGCTTACAAAGCCCTCATGACTCCTTAATGCCTTCTTCCTCACATGGCTCAGCTCAACTTAACTAAACACAAGAGACAACAATTCACATGGCTCTGATACCATGACAGAAAAACAATGAAGACTCTATGAAAGAGCTTAATCATTACATTCACAAACACATAGATTTATACATAGATTCAGTCCTACGGTCATTTATTTTTAACCAGCACTCCTGATCCCCAATGATTAACATTGATGACTTGATGACATGGGAACAATGAGTCGGGCCATTGGCCAAATTCATAATTAATGTTCTAATAGATGGGATAAAACTAAACATGTTTTTTCGTTATACTAATCGCCAAAATAAAAATCCCTAATTCTGAGAATTATTCATAGCCCAAAGTGGAGAGTGGCTTTTAGGAGTCTGTTCACGACCAAGAACCCTGAAAGACAAAGTGCTTCAGATCAGGTCATGAATAGTGTGGAGGTTGGGAAAATTTTAGGAGGGTGGAGAAATTAATATTTAAATCACTGGTATGCAAAACTTCAGACAAACTACCATTTCCATTGCTATTCATGTGCTATAGATAGTGCATTTAACAGAAGCTAAAAAATATGAGAATTGTTGAAAGAACTGTATGCAACAGAGATTTGCATTACATTTACCTAAAGGGCTCTAACCCTCAGCCATATTTGCTATATTTATTGAACAAAGCTCCAGCTCTGTCTCCATGAGATTGTCAAACAAAGCTCCTCTGTCAGTTTAAACACTGCTATACTTTGTGACATTTCCAAACAGGGTGTCATATTGACCACTTTTATACATAATTTTTAGACAGCATATTACATAATTGTTGATGAAGTTTGAACCAAGATTGTAGCTAGTAAGGTCATGGAAGCACAGCTTAAGCACATATTAGTTGGTGTGCACTGCAGAATAGGGTTTTCAAAGCACGAATTTGTTGATCATGTGTCTCATAACTAGGCTTTGGAGAGAGCTAAGGAATAATGCCACCAAACCTGATGCGGAGAAACTAGGAATAATGATGCATGTGGGAAACAGATGTCGAGGTGATAGAGGAAAATTTATGTGCTAGATGTCAAACGCACAGGAAAAGTGTCAAACAGCAGAAGATATATAGCCAGATATCAAAGAGAAAACCATATCATAGAATGAAAGTGTAGACTACTAAAACCATATGCTAGATGTTAATTAGCGAATGAAAGTGTAGACTAATAAACTAATTCAAAAGAAGACCTATTGGCCTAAATATTTTTAATAATGGTTAAAATTTTGAATATTGTAAAATATTTTTAATAATGGTTGTATTTTTGTGAATGTGTTTATTAAATATTTTTTATTTTTTTTAACAAGAATGCTTAGTATATTTATTGCCAAAAGTGGAGCATGCTCCTATTACAATCGACGGTATCTTTTAAGAACTCAGCAATGAGAATGAGTTGTGGACGTAGTCCCTTCTCCTATGCTTAAATTCAAAAATTCATTGGATTCTTTCGATTTTCATGTTTTCTATCTTACATATTGCCTCTGGAGGAGCATATCCTGTGTCCTTTTCCTTGTGTTTTTCATTAGGTTGTTCCTTAATTTTTCTATTCCTTCTGCTGATGTTCTTCCTGCATGTTGTTCCTTTCGCTGCTTTTCCTTCGGCTTGCTATTCCTTTGAAAGTTGTTCCTCCTACTACTATTCCTTCTACTTGTTGCTCCTTCTAGTGTTGTTCCTTATATTGTTGTTCCTTCGGTTGGTTTTCCCTCTCCTATTGTTCCTTCATCTGCTTGTTGTTCCTTCGGCCTACTATTCCTTCAAATGTTGTTCCTTCTGTTGTTGTTCCTTCTACTTGTTGTCCCTTCTGGTGTTGCTCCTTTTGTTGTTGTTCCTTCTAGTTGTTGTTCCTTTTGTTGCAATTCCTGCTACCATCTGCTGTTGTTCCTTTTGGTGTTATTCCTTCTGCTTAATATTCCTTCTACTTGTTGTTCTATCTGCTTGTAGCTTCGCGATCCTGAATGTGACTTTTAGAGTTCCAATTACCACTCTCAATCTGACTAATGGGGCGATGCAGATCGCCTTCTGTAGATTGTCTAAGGCAAAAGATGAATTGAGTAGATTCTTCCATTAATGCTAAGTTTTCCTTGAGGCAGCACAAAGCCTTTATTGGCCAGCGAGTCTGTCTGTTCATTTAAATCCTACAGAATATGATATAAGTCTATTGTGTAGAAGTCTTTCAATGTATTTTCAATTCTTTGCAAGGTTTTGTTTAAAGCTAGGTAACGAAAATAATCTTTGGATTTTAAGAGATTAATCAGTAGCTCCGAGTCTCTAAATATTTGGATTATTTTATAACCTAACTCCTTCGCAATGTGGCAACCTTTTAAGAGGTTGTAACTCTCTACTTGGTTATTCGAACTTATTCCTAGGCCCCAACTGTAGCTGGTTTTATTTGATTTATCTAGGGAAATAATCAATCCTCCTACTCTTGCAATGCCTCGATTCCCCTTGGATGCTCCATCAAAGAAAATAATGGCTTTTGAGGTCCCCTACCACCACGAAAGAAAGCCACCCTCAGTGAGGCGCAAGTGCCAATTAGGAGGTTTCATTGGTTTGCTGATTGATTCTTTCCTTTCTCCTGTCACGTAGGGTCCTAGCCACACAGAGACTTCTGCAAATAAAGTAAAGGCAAAATTTGATTTATTTATTATTTCCAACAACAGAGCTTTTACTTTGGCAACCACTTCCACTGAATTTGGGAGCCTATTATTGAAAACGCATTCATTTCAAGCCAACCATAATTTCCACCAAAGGCATTTTGGTATAGCTTGCCAAATGTTTTTCGAGCCTGCATTTTTAGTTTTTTTCTCAAGGTTTTGATCTACCCAAAGATGTAGAGAGAAACGACTGATATCTGAGAGGGGGTGGGCACACTAAGTCTATGGAGTACCATATTCTAGACTTCTTGTGTGAAAACACAATCAACCAATAAGTTGTCAGAGGTTTCGATAGCAGAAGTGCATAGGTAACATCTAAAGGGGCCACAGAACCCTCTTTTGTTCAAATTTTCTCCTGTTAGTGCCTTTTTATACATGAGTAACCAAGTGAAGAAATTCACCTTTGGAAGGAAAAAGGGGGACCAGACGGATTTCCATAGCTTTGGAGTTAGCAATGATGTGTGTGTAGCTTGTAGAGAGGAGAATCCTTGAGATGCTATATAAATTTTGGTTCTTCCCCACCCCCATTTATCTTTGGATGAATGATGGATAAAGGTGAGGCCAGAGAGAGATGCACAGAGAAAGTTTTTTTATGATTCCATAGGGTCGGGAACCCCTGGAAAAGTCCAACTTGTTCAATTCCCTTTGTTATCCCAAGACCATATGTCTACCAGCCAGAGGAGGCCCTTGTTCACTAGCCAGATCTTTAAATCATTGCAGGTGTTTAGGGTGGCCAATGGGGCATTCCCTTGAATGGTATCCTCCCACAGTAATGTTCTCTAACCATTTCCTAGAATTCTATATAAATGCTGCTAAATGTGGTCGATGCTTCTTCTAACTAAATTCCATTTTGATTTTCTTGTTGGAGTAGAAGCTATAGTGAGGTTTCTTAGGGAAAATCCCTTAAGGTATTTCTTCCAGAGGATCTTGCTAATAGGATGTTTTTTATCTGCATACGATTTCCATATGATTTTTCCTCCGAGAGCCATATTTTCTAACCCTAGATCCTGTATCTGTAACCCACCTTGCTGGAGTGCTCTATTGAGGATATCCCATCCTACCAAATGAAACTTGCCCTAGTTTCCCTTGCCATCATTCCCTAGGAAGTCATGAAGGTGTTTGGAGATCTATTCCATGGTAGACTTAGGAGCTAGTAGGAGGGAAAACTAGAAGATGGGTAGGAAGGAGAGGATTGTCTTTATCAAAACCAACTTTCTTGCCTTTGTTAGCCATTAGCCTCACCAATATGCTATTTTTTCTTTTATCTTGCTTATTACTTCAGTCCAAAGGGAGGGAGGGCTTGGTCCCAAGGTTAAGGGAAGGCCTAAATATTTGATCTTTTCCCATTTTTCATACCTAGGGAATCTCGATATGTAGGCAATTCGTAGAATATTTGGGTGATCTACATTCTAGCCATAAATAACACCTTTTATTTTATTGATCAAGGCTTTTGTGATTAAGCAGAAGTGTTGAAGGATATCTTTGAAAGCCTTTGTTATCTTAATCAAGGCCCCTCCCAATAGGAGAGAGTCATCTGCAAAGAGGGCGTGGTTTATAGGTTCCACCCCTCTTACTGCCTTGATACCTGGAATAGTGCCTACTTCCATTTCTGTTATCAACTTTCTGCTTAGGGTTTCTGCCAACAAGATATAAAGAAAGGGTGACAATGGGCATCCTTGGTGGAACCCTTGAGAAGCTTGGAAGAAGTCAGAAGGTTTGCCATTGACCAAGAGGGCTATCCAAGGTCTGTGTGGGCAGGATTTTATCAAAGTGACAAATTTAGCACTAAAACTGAAAGAGAGTAGTATTTTATAGAGAAATGAAAGTTTAACCCAGTCAAAAGCATTTGACATATTGAACTTGATGAGCATGCCTTTTTCCTTCTGAGTGTGGCTAGACTGGAGGGCTTCTTACACTTGGATCACATTGTCTATTAGGTGCCTTCTTTTGATGAAACTACCCTGCAGAGGGGAGATCAGGTTCCCTAACAGAGGCTTGAGTCTATTGGCTAAGAGTTTGGCAAGGATATTGTAGGAGGCATTGTAGAGAGAGATTGGCAGGAATCTATTGAAAGTCTCAGGATTGACTTCTTTTGGGATGAGGGCGAGGAAGGTGGAGTTGGTGGTGCACCCTCCCACTTTGACTTTCTTTTGGAAAGCTTTCACCATTATGAGAAAATCAAATTTTATTACATTATAGCAAGCTCTGTAGCAATGGATGGTGAATCCCTCTGACCCAGGTGCTTTATCCAGTGGCATTGACCAAATGACTTCAACTATTTCTTTTTAAAAAAAAGGCATTATTAACCCTGCATTATTATCTGCAGTGACAAGAGAGGGGATGTTTGACAGACAATCGGCAGCCAAATCTTCGTTAGAGGAGCCATCCTCCTGGAACAGTTGCTAAAATGGGTTGTGGCTACCTGTTTTAAGAGAGGTTGTCCTTTAGGCATTAGAGGCTGCAAGACTTTAGGCACCATTATTCCTCTTCCTATCGAAAGGAAAGAAAAGAGTTGAACTAGGCATTATGTTCAATGAGAAGCTGAGCTTTGGTGATTTCAGATCCTTCCATGCCTAACTGAATCTTAGCTAGATCCTAAACTATCTTCTGTCTATGACTTGTTGGAGTGGAAAGGGGTTTTTTCTTTGCCCAGGCTTTTAACGTAGACTTAGTGTATTTGAGTTTCTATTCCCACACAAAATTGGGGGACCCATCAACTGGTTGTGACCAAACATGAGCCACTATGTCCATAAATCCCTCTCTCGATACCCAAAGAGGGTTGAATCTAAAGGGAAAAGGGCCCAATTCCTTGTCTTTCTCTATCAATAGCAAGATGGGGTTATGATCAGATGTTATTTTGGGCAGTATTTTTGAAGAGATTAAATGATTCCCCTTTAGAAGAGTACTTTGAACTAGGAACCAGTTTAAACAGGAAGAAATGGTTGCATTACCAACTCTATTATTTGTCTACGTGTAACGACCTTTTCCAGATTTGAGGTCAAGAAGGTCCCAAGAAAGAATTAGAGACTCCACCAAGGTGTGGAAGGGATCTTTACGCCAAACTCCTCCTTTTTTCTCCTTTGGGTCTAACGTGATGTTAAGATCCCCCACTAGGATGATGTTTAGGGGTGCATAGATTTCTAGAAAGTCTGAGAGAGAATTCCAATAGTCCTTCTTTTCCAGGAAGTTAACAGGAACATAAATATTGAAGAGAGCTAAAGAAATATTACTGGGGAGATGTAGAAGATCTGTATATATCCAGTGTTGGGTTGCGAAGGAGATTTTAAGCTGGAACATATCCTCTGACCATAAGGTTGCCAGGCCCCCTGAAGTACCTCGAGCAGTGACTGCTTTTCCTGAGTTCTTTTTTCCATTTGGTTCGACTTAGAGATAGAAGAGTATCTTATTCTATCTTTGTCTCTTGGAGCAGGAGAATGTCTGAGGTTTCCATTCTTAACAGATCTTTTGCTGCTTCTACTTTCAGAGGGTTTCCCAGACCCTTGCAATTCCAAGAGATGATCTGCATTATTTACTAGAGAGGGGTGGTGCCGGCCCACCCTTTAGGGGTTTGGTCCTTGTGTTTCTGCCTAGTGACATTTCGATTATGGACTGACTGCCCTGCATCTTTAGTCGCTCCACCTCTTATTCTCTAATCTCCTTACGAGACTTCATTCCTGCCTTTTTGTTGGATTTCTTGAGAGGTTCATCTTCAAAAGAACCAGGACTATCTACCAGCTTTTTCTTTTTAGTCGTTTCTACATAAGAGGGAGGGGAAGTGGCGCATACTACAGGACCCTGTTTTTCCTGTTGGATTGTATCTTTGCAAGGGGTTTCTGAAATGGGTTCTACAATTTGTTCCTAAGATCCTGAGTTTATTTCTACATCTTCTATCTATTCCTTATTCTATTGCACCTCTCCCTCTTTAAGTTCTGGTTGGTCTTCTAGAGGGTTTAGAGCAGCAAACGGATTTTTTAAGGTGGTGCCATTTGTTGTGGCTTGCTATTCAGGTAAACTCTTCCTACCATAGGGTCTTCTGATCTCTGGGTTCTCTCCTTTCCTTTTTGCTATGTTGGTCTGTTTGGATGTGCCTGCTTTTCTGGCTTGTGTCCACTGTTCGCCCTTTTCTTTTTCAAATTCTTCCTCGATTTTCTTCTTGCAGTTTCGAGCGAAATGACCATTACCATGACAATGTCGGCACTTGAAGGGGAGCTGTTCATAATCTAGTTCCTGAATATGAGACCAACCAGCTATGGTCAAATTGATCACCTCAGGAAATCCTATCTCTAGATCGAATTCAACACACATTCTGGCACATGAATATTGTTCTCTCCTTTCTGCCCTATCAATGTATTTTCCTAATTTGTTCCTGATTGTTTCCATAGAGTCTGAGTTCCAGCAATGAAGACGAAGATGGGGTAGCCTTACCCAGACTGGTACAGCTGAAGGAGTGCCTTGGGAAGGATCAAAGTCCAGCGTCCATTTATTCAGATAGAGCCCTTGGGGCCCCATGAAATATGGACCGTTCGGAAAATAAGATCTCAATCTTCTGCTAATTTGAAAACAAAAACACAATAACCTTTTCCTACCGTGTGGCTTCGGATTCCTTTAGAGACAAGGGACCTCCAGTTTCGCTAGACCCATCCATCAATAGCTTTGGGAGAGGGCCAGAGGCCTGTGAATTGTCCAATGAGCCCTTGATATTCCATGTTTAGCGCAATCTCGCACAGATGTTCTGCAGGCAGTTCTACCGAGGGGATGGAATCAGCTTTCTTTACAAATTTATGATGGTTTGAGTTTGCTTTCCTCTTGCCATAGGAGGCTACCAGTCATTTGAAGGCATCGATCTCGGGAGGGGGAGGAGGGGGACCCCTTCGAGCGTCCATGCTAGTTGGACTCATATTTTTTGGGGAAGAGACTCACCATGCAAGGCTTTCTCCGCTCTCTTTCTGGTTGGTCTTAGGATGCGCCAAAGCCTAACCCTAGAAGCAATCACACTCCTCCATTGAATGTTTTCACAAACAAATGAATTTGTAGAAACAATATTCTTACAAGACTTGTTAGACTATGTTGGTGAGTAAAGTTTGATAACTACAAATGCGTTTATCCATGTTTATTAAATATTTTAAATAATGGTTAAAATTTTGAATATTGTAAAATATTTTTAATAATGGTTGTATGTTTGTAAATGTGTTTATTAAATTTTTTTAATAATGGTCACATATCAAAGTCTAGAATATGTAAAATAATTTTAATAATGGTTAAAATTTTGAATATTGTAAAATATTTTT
>APFE030106971.1:1787-32280 GCA_000404065.3 Pinus taeda | reverse complement strand
GTGAGCTTCCATTCCCTTTACATCCCCTAACTCTATTTATTCATACCAATGAGATCTATCTTACACACAATTAATGATCTATCTTGATGATGAGCCACCCTCGATGGTATGCAAACAATTAATGGAAGATAAAACTACACACAAAGCGACAACATCTCAAAAGCCTCAAAACAATAATTATTAAAACTTATTATAATAAAATTAAAATTATTAAAACTATATATGATTTGAATTAAAATTATTATAATTATTATAATTAAAATTATAAAAAATTAATGATGGTAGGGATTAGCCTCCTAAAATTATTAAACTATAATATGAAATGGTCCCAGATTTAGCCTCTTAATGTGATAATGGTTTACATATCAAAGTTTTTGTAATGTTTTTATTTTGGAACCAGACTTTACATAATTAAATTAATTAAACTTATTAAAAGTTTATAATTAAAATTATAATAATTATTAATTAATTAAAATTAGTTGAAATTACTAATAATATTAATTTGTCAATGTATGTAGTGTGGTTTATTTAATTAAATATTATGAACTATTAAATTAATATTAAACTTTTAATAATTAAAAAAGTATTAAACTATGTATATGGATGGAGGGATTTAGCTTCTAAAATTATAAAAATATTATATGATAGTAGGATACATGAGCTTGTAAAAATGGTATAAAATATGTTTTAAAATTATAAAACAGTTATAATTTAATAAAATTATTATAAATTACTATAAGTTAAAATTATAAACTATAATTATGGAGGTAAGTGAATTTAGCCATCCTAAAATTATTAAAACTATTATTATGGAGGTAGGGATTTAGCCCTCCTGAAATATAAACTTAATGGATGGTATAGATTTAGCCTCTTAATATGGCATAATATTTTGATTAATGGTTAACTATCGTTTTAAATTTATCTTGATCTTGATCTTAATGTATAAGGTTTTTCTTTAGTAATATTTAATAGCTATGTTAAGAGAATATTTAAAATTATTAAAACTATTATATGGTGGTAGGGATTTAGCCTTGTAATATGGTAGAATATTTTTACTAATGATTAAGTATCAAAGTTTCAAATTTATCTTAATGTATAAAAGAATTTCCTTAATCATAGTTACATGTAATAATAGTTACATATCAAAGTTTCAAATTTATCTTAATCTTAATGTATAAGGTTTAGAATATTTTAAATAATGGTTACATATCAAAATTTCAATATCTATGTAGCTATGTTAAGAGAGTATTTTAAGTAATGGTTACATATCAAAGTTTGTGGTTTATTTTAATTAGTTGGTCCTTTGTTTTATATTACCTTGAAATGAGAGAATATTAATTAATGGTTACATATTAAAGTTCCAAATTTATCTTATGTATAACTTTTTTTCCTTAATAATATTTATATATAATGGTTACATATCAATGTTTCTGGTTTATTTCAACTAGTTATTCATTTGATTTATATTACCTTGACATTAGAGTATATTAATTAGTTATTCATTTGACTTATATTACCTCGACATGAGAGAATATTTTAAATAATGGTTATATATCAAATTTTTAGATTTAGTTATGTCATTTTCATCTTAATAATGGTTACATCTCAATGTAGTTATGAGATTTTTCTGGTTTATTTCAATTAGTTATTCATTTGATTTATATTACCTTGACATGAGAGAATATTAATTAGTTTATTTCAATTATTTATTCATTTGTTTTATATTACCTTGACATGGGAGAATATTAATTACTTATTTATTTGACTTATATTACCTTCTACATGAGAGAATATTTTAAATAATGGTTACATATCAAAATTTTAGATTTATCTAAATTAATTATGTCATTTTCACCTTGGTTAAGGATTTAACCTTAAACAAATATTCTATTCTATCAATCTAGTGAGTTTTTCTCTTTTTCTTGCTCAATCAAATCAGCTCCTTATTGTCTTCCTTAAAGCATGTGTGCTTCTTCTCACAACATGTGTTTCAACTCCATTTCTTCCTTAACCTTGGTCTTTTATTTTCTTCCTCAAAGCATGTGTGCTTCTTCTCACAGTGTGTGTGTTTCTTTCCCCAACCCCATTTCTTCCTTAACCTCGTTCCTTTATAGTCTTTCTCAAAGCATTTGTGCTTCTGCTCACATCATGTGTGTTTCTTTCCCCAACCCCATATCCTATTCCTTAACCACATTTTCATTCACAACTTGACCTTAACCAAATATTCTATTCTAGAAATCTTGTGAGTTTTTCTCTTTTTCTTGCTTCATCAAATCAGCCCCTTATTACCTTCCTCAAAGCATGTGTGCTTTGCGTGTGTGTTTCTTCACCTACCCCATTTCTTCCTTAACCTCGGCCCTTATTGTCTTCCTCAAAGCATGTGTGCTTCTTCTCACAATGTGTGTGTTTCTTCACCAACCCCATTTCTTCCTTAACCTCAGTCCCTTATTGTCTTCCTCAAAGCATGTTTGCTTCTTCTCACATCGTGTGTGTTTCATTCCCCAATCCCATTTTTTATTTCTTAATCACATTTTCCTTCTTCACAACTTGTTCTTTCCCCTTACATTTTCCATGATTTTCCTTTCACTAAGTGCTCACTTTTTTCACCACATTTTCCTTAAGCACCCATCATGACCCCTTTCCTTTTCCCTTCACAACACTTTTCCTTTTAATAAGTGTTCACTTTCCTTTTCCCTAACCACACTTTTACCTTAAACACACTTTTCCTTTTAATAAGTGTTCATTTTTTCACCACCCACCACCACAAACTCCTTAACCACACTTTTTTCCTTTCAGTAAGTGTTTTTTTTCACCACCTCAACTTTTGTTTTACTTATGATTTTACTGCATAGTGTCTTTCTTCTACTATAATATAGTTATGTTATTTCATCTTTTTATGGTTGGGAATTAACCTTAACCAAATATTCTATAAAGCTTGTGAATTTGACTTTTTCTTCTTCAATTAAATTGGTCCCTTATTGTCCTCCTCAAAGCATGTGTGCTTCTTAGAGCATCCCTTATTGTATTCCTCAAAGCATGTGTGCTTGTTAGAATGTGTGTGCACTTCTTCACCAGCCCCATTTCATTTTTCTTAGCCACATTTTCCTTTTTTACCACTTGTTCTCTCCCCTTTCATTTTCCTTAACCATACTTTTCCTTTCACTAAGTGTTTACTTTTCTTTTTTCAGCACTTGTCACCACAAGTTTTTTACTCTTTCCTACTCCATAGTACATTTTCCTTTTTCGCCACTTGTTCTCTCCCCCTTCATTTTCCTTTCACTAAGTGTTCACTTTTCTTTTTTTCAGCACCTGTCACCACAAGTTTTTTACTCTTTCCTATTCCATAGTCTTTTTCAGCTACTATAATATAATTATGTAATTTTCACCATTTTATGGCTAGGAATTAACCTTAATTGAATATTCTATCACTCTTTGTGAGTTTTTGTTTTTTTTCTCTTCATTTAAATTGGTTCCTTATTGTATTTCTCAGAGAATGTGTGCACAGTCTCTTTCATATACTATAATATAGTTATGTAATTTTCACCATTTTATGGTTGGGAATTAACCTTAACCAAATATTCTATCACTCTTTATGAATTTTTGTTTTTTTTCTTCAATTAAATTGGTTCCTTATTGTCTTTCTCACTGCACATGTGCTTCTTCTCATAGAGTGTGTGCTTCTTCACCAACCACATTTCCTATTCTTTAACCACATTTTCCTTCTTCACCACTTGTTCTCTCCCCTTTCATTTTCCTTGTTCCCTCCCATCTCATTTTCCGTAACCATAATTTTCTTTTCACTAAGTATTCACTTTTTTTACCACAATTTCCTTCTTCGCCACTTGTCATGTCCCCTTTGTAGAAATTTTCACTGTAGATCACCTGATAATGCAATATACTAAAGCAAAATACTTGATCTACTTCTACAAACAAACTTGCAAAAGCTTAATCGATTTTGAGCAAGATCAAATAGAACGCATATAATAGATGAAGAAGAATTCATACACATGAAACATAGAAGAATACTCTAGGGAAAGCCTCAACTAAAAACCCCACTATCTGTATTACTATACAAGTGGAAATATCTCACGATTACACAAAGCTTTAGCTCACAAGCTATCTAGCTCTCAGTACAATCCCTTACTGCTGCTCATAGACAAAATAGACAACACATATGCCTTCCTTAAGTCCTCCAAGCCTCTTATTTCCTTGCGCAGTTTCTCCTAGGTCCTCAAGTTGCCATCTGTGTGTTATTCTCACCTCACTCACAACACTGACCTTTGAAATAACTGCGTAATCCTGAAGGAGATGAATTCCTTCTACATGGATGAGTTTCCTTTATACGAAAATTCCTCCAACTCATAGTACATTGTCCCTTCCTTTAATCTCAATTGGGTCTTTCTCTGAACTGACATGCATGAGTTATTTATGAGAGAATATTCAGTTAACTGGAGAACACTAGTTGCATGCATGCATGCATTAACTAACTGAACTCACAATTAGTTCCCCCAGTTGTTTGGAACTAATTTAACCGGACTTAACTCAGTTAACTGAGCCAACTAATTACAACTCAAATACAACTCATCATTATCTCCTTAACAATCAAAGGGATAATTGTTGCATATCTTCACATAGACTTCATGTTTGATTTTCTCCAACTAATTAACTCAAGATGAATTAATTAATTATTTTACAAATAGTTGTTGAGATCAAATTCGAATTTTAATTCTCAATTTTAATATAGGGACTAATTAAATTTGGAATGTATCCCGAAATGCTATTTATAGCAATGTTTATTTTATCATTTCTATTTTTTTCTATTTCCAACAGAGTTGGAGTATATCCTGATATGTTATTTATAGAAATGTTATTTTTAGCGTTTCTATTCTTAGCATTTCTTGTTGTTATTTTCAACACTCCCTCTCAACAAGAAAGGCATTCCACTCGAACCTAATCCTAAACCTTTGGAATGTTTTGCATGCAACACTTCTCTCAAGTTTTGTTGCTCGAGCAACTCCATAAACAAAAAATATCCAACCTGAATCAGAATGATGCCTCTGTCATCAAAGTCTCTAACTACTATTGCCTCTGTCGACTAAAAACCCTGCACCTCTATGCTCTTCAGTATATGACTGCTCTAGCCTCTGTCACTTTGATCTCTAACTGCATCAATCTCACTAATTCCTCCTGCTGCATCGGTGTTGCTGCTGGTCCTATCTCCCAACACTGCATCCGCACTGCACCTCCTCTCATCATGTTGCATCGTGCTGCCCACTGCTGCACTGCAACTCAGTTACTAAGAAGTAAGTAACTGATCTCCCAACTAACCTCCCTGTTGGGCTAGAAACACCCTCTAATGTTGAAGCTTCCTCTGTCACTCCATTTGCATCTGTCTCTACCCACTTAGCCAGTCTTGCTACTACTTGTCGGGGCTCTTGTAGCAAGGTCTAATCAAAGAGGCTGGGTACCCCAAGGATCCTGCCCCTATTTTAGCCTTCTAGGGACTATCACTTCACATCACCCCACCTCACACCTGGAGGTATGGCTACATGTGATCCCTCTGCCCACTTGGCTCAAAATTTCCCTCTACTAGAGGTCTCTACATGAGTGGATGCCTCCACTCGGTCTCCTCTCAGCTTCTCTGTTGCTTCACCAATTGTGGCTCTTCCATAATTGTCTGAGACTGCGTAATGTACTCTCCCTCTCAACCACCAAGCCACCAACATTTCCCTTGCTCCTCAAGGGGTTGCATGCATATTGAACCGCAAGAGCATACAAGTTCTTGACTCGTGAACCAATCTGTTTCATTTGTCCCACCATCACGAAATTTTCTAGAAAAAGCGTTGATTTTACATCAACGATATCTCCCTCATATGAACTCTGATTTGGCTGTTTTTTTTATTGAATTTTGGTATTTCTTCCCAAGGAATCCAAATATGCTATTTGTTTCTAAAAAAATTTCATAAAAAATTTTAGATCTTCTCTGAAAAACGCACAGCCCAATTTTTTTTTTTACTTCGAATTTTCTTCTTCATATATTGTTCACTGCTTCGATCACTTTTGCTTTGATACCATGTAGAAATTCTCACTGTAGATCACCTGATAATGCAATCAACTAAAGAAAAATACTTGCTCTACTTCTAAAAACAAACTTGTGGAAGCTTAATCTATTTTGAGCAAGATCGAATAAAACACATATAACAGATGAAGAAGAAATCATACACATGAAACACAAAAGAATACTATAGGGAAAGCCTCAGCTAAAAACCTCGCTATCTGTATTATCATACAAGCAGAAATATCTCAAGATTACACAAAGCTTTAGCTCACAAGCTATCCAGCTCTCAGTACAATCCCTCACTGTTGCTCATAAGTAGAATAGACAACACATATGCCTTCCTTCAGTCCTCCAAGCCTCCTATTTATTTGCGCAGTTTCTCCTCGGTCCTCAAGCTTCCACTTGTGTGTAATTCTCACCTCACACACAACACTGACCTCTGAAATAACTGCACAATCCTGAAGGAGATGAATTCCTTCTCCATGGATGAGTTTCCTTTATAGGAAAATTCCTCCAACTCATAGTACAATGTCCCCTCCTTTAATCACAACTGGGTCTTTCTCTAAATTGGCATGCATGAGTTATTTATGAGAGAATATTCAGTTATCTCGAGAACACTAGTTGCATGCATGCATGCATTAATTGACTGAACTCACAATTAGTTCCTCCAATTGTTTGGAACTAATTTAATTGGACTTAACTCAGTTAACTAAGCTAACTAATTACAACTCAAATACAACTCATCCTTATCTCCTTAATTAAGGCTTAACTTCCTTAATCAAAGGGATAATTGTTGCATGTCTTCACATAGACTTCATGTTTGATTTTCTCCAACTAATTAACTGAAAATGAATTAATTAATTATTTAACAAATAGCTACTGAGATCAAATTCAAATTTTAATTTAGGGACTAATTAAAATTGGAATGTACACCAAAATGCTATTTATAGCAATGCTATTTTTGGCATTTCTATTTATTGTT
The DNA here is from genome assembly GCA_000404065.3 of Pinus taeda. Classification (NCBI taxonomy): domain Eukaryota; kingdom Viridiplantae; phylum Streptophyta; class Pinopsida; order Pinales; family Pinaceae; genus Pinus; species Pinus taeda. The sequence goes on along the minus strand of APFE030106971.1, from coordinate 25,240 downwards.
ATTTCCAACAGAGTTGGAGCATATCTTGAAATGCTATTTAAAGCAATGATGTTTTTAGCGTTTCTATTTTTATCATTTCTTGTTGCTATTTTCAACACCCTTTCCTCTTCCTTAACCAAAATTTTCAATAAATATTCATTTTTTGACCACATGCCACCACAAACTTCCTTAACCACACTTTTCCTTTTAGTAAGTGTTCTTTTTTTCACCACCTTTCAGTAAGTGTTTTTTTTTTCACCACTTGTCACCACAACATTTTTATTTTCAATCCCACTACATAATCTCTATCATCTACTATAATATAGCTCTCACTTTCATCTTTTTAGGGTTGAGAAATAACCTTAACCAAATATTCTATTAATCTTGTCAGTTTTTGTCTTTATCTGACATTTTTACGTTCAATTGACATTTTTACTTTCAATCCCACTGCGTAATCTCTATCATCTACTATAATAAAGCTATGTCATTTTCATCTTTTTATGGTTAAGAAATAACATTAACCAAATATTCTATCAATATTGTGAGTTTTTGTCTTCATCTCACATTTTTACTTCCAATGAGTTTTTGTCTTTATCTTACATTTTTACTTTCAATACCACCACATAATCTCTATCATCTACTATAATATAGCTATGTCATACTCATGTTTTTATGGTTGAGAAATAACCTTAACCAAATATTCTATCAATCTTGCGAGTTTTTGTCTTTATCTTCCTCAATTAAATTGGTCCCTTATTCTTTTTTTCACCACCTTTCAATAAGTGTTCTTTTTTTCACCCCCTGTCACCACAACATTTTTACATTCAATTCCACTCCATAATCCATATCATCTACTATAATATAGCTATGTCATTTTCATCTTTTTATGGTTAAGAAATAACCTTAACCAAATATTCTATCAATCTTGTGAGTTTTTGTCTTTATTTGACATTTATATTTTCAATCCCATAATGCCTTTCATCTACTATAATATAGCTATGTACTTTTCATCTTCTTATGGTTCAGAAATAACCTAAACCAAATATTCTATCAATCTTGTCTTTCTCAACTAAATTGGTCCCTTACTAACTTCCTCACACCATGTGTGCTTATTTACCAACCCCATTTCCTATTCCTTAATGACATTTTCCTTCTTCACCACTTGTTCTCTCCTCTTTCATTTACTTTTTTCACCACATTTTCGTATTGGCTTAGTGGGTCCTAATGCGGGTTTGGAGTTAATTGCGGCAAACAAAACCCTACACTACTGGCTCTCTCGGCATCAACCCACGTAGTGCAGGCTAAAGTCTCACCCGAAGTAGTATGGGGGATGTTGCAACCAAGTTTCCACATCCAGATCAGTGTGATGTCTTTTATTGCCCTAGATTTGCCTTCACGCATATCTATAAGCCCCTAGCACTTGGTACTGCAGGTTCCTTTAAACAGCCTCTAAACCTTCGCGAAGGTCTATGATAGGTCTTTGTGGGCCCTTAACAGATGAATCCTCCACTTACACGTGCCATAAAATAACCTTAGATTTGAGCTCGTGCATATCTACTTAAGTATTTAATAAACATAATAGAATGTACTATAATGTTCACAAAAGTATTTAACATGCATTGCATACAATTATTAAGACTTATCCCATAGAGTTGTGCATCACTAGATCATTAGTTCATAAAGAAATTTTTCAATCACAGCATATATCACAAACATAACTAACATAAGTAAACAGATAAACACAGGAATTCTTCAACAACCTTCTTTATTGATCCTCAATATGCTATTATAGACTCAAAATTGCCCTACACACTCAGCTGCAGGGGTCCACACACTTAGTTATGGACTCGTTGTTCACCCTGTACCTGCAAAGTTTCTTTTTCCTTTAAGGCTTGTGTTTTCTCAGTGAACATATACTCGTTGTTCACCCTATATTCATTAATCAAATTGAGAGTGCATTGCTCCTGAGCTCTCAATTCCTCCGTCACTCTTGCCTGTAGTGCATGAAGAAGCTCATTTTGGGAGCATTGTGATATTCAGCCCAATGTTCTTAAGGGTGCTCAAGATGATGTGGTCATCATCCAAATTTGTGCGTAGGGATAGTTCTAGTAAAGCAACAGTGTGAAGATCTAGGGTCCTTACCAATTCTGCAGCCTGACTCATCCCTGGTGCCAGGCTCACTTGTGTTGAACTCACTTGACCCGCAAACACCAGGCTCACTTGTGGTGCGCTCGGTTGACCCGCAACCACTTGCATCCTACTAGCCTAAATCTATAGATCATGTAGATCCTTCTGGATTCTCTCGAGCATCTGCATATACTGCTACTCTAATTGTTGCAACACTTCAGTTGCAGTGTCTGGTACTTTGTCACCGATCTCATAGAGATCACCCTCCATTAATGCCAAGAATCACCTTGCGACTTTTCTGATTTTTGCTACTTGTGGGGACCTTCCCACTGCTCATGTCTACGCTTCTTCAATTGAGATGGACTGCTCTGCCCCTCATCTCCTCCACTGCTCTATTCAAACTACTCTTCCTCCTCAGTCTCAAGTGAAGGGGATTTTCCACTTCACTCAGATTCATGCTTATCATGCTCAACGTGATCCTTAGAAATGTGCTCATTCTCCATCTGAGATTTCTCTTCAGCTTCCTTTTTTCACTACACGGACAAATTTTGTGAAGCCTGCTTGGCTTCATCCTTCCTTTTCTTTGCTACTGATATATCCGCGTCCTTACTAGTTTTGGCATCCAATTCCGAGAGGGCGTGCCACTTTGTTAGCCATCACTTGATTACCTCCTGTATATCTATATTTGTGACCAAATATGGCAAGTCATGCAATTTCTGTTGTGGATCCTTCCATGCTTGAATGTAGACTCGGTGGAAGTCAGCCTTGAATGCAGAATAAGCTGAAAACTATAGGTACAAGGTCGAGGACAACATTGGTTGTTGGTTGATGGCCATGCAAATGCTTGCTTCCATCAAGACCCAGAATATTTTTGTCTCTATGATGTGCGTAGAGTCCTTTGTGGCCCATAGGGAGGCAAACTATGCAGCCTCCTAAAATCCTTCTTTCAATGGAGGAAACTGGTTGTCCTCTAGTAACTCCCATGTGACCAACACAATGGAGAACAACAACTAAGCATAATGGAATGGCTTGGTCTCATCTTGGACCTCATAGAAATTAGCAAGGAATTCATTACACAGTTACCTTGACCAGTTGAACTACACACCCTTCACGCATTGTGCAACTAGAGAGACCAAAGGCGCCGAAACTTCATCCGTGTGACACTTCCTTATTAACTTATCTACCAATATTTGAGTGGACATTTTCACAATGGGGTCATTTATGGAAGTGATTGAGTATCCTCACGGCTTTTTCACGAAGGCAAATTCCTTCTTCATCATGTCTTCCAAATCCTTTTTTCCTGCGTTTCCAGCAAACTCCTTGGCCAGATTTAGACCCTCGTATGGTAGGTGCATGATCCTATGGATGAGCATGTCAATAATGGGTATAGGCCATCCTAGCCATAAACACCCATCATGCACTAGAGTAAGTAGTTAATGCACATAGGTTGTGTTGATAGTGGGGTGGTGATATTGGGGTTCCCACAACAGGTTCAACAATCCTAAATTCTCCACTCTACAAATCCATTCCACCATCTCTAGCTCAGTGAAACTAGAGTTTAGGTAGTAGATGATCTTCATATAGTTGTCTATCGCTAGGGGAGGGAACTGCTCATGATCTACTAGGTCCCAATTTTCCATCTTTAGGAAGAGTATTTGTGCAAGGCACAGACCTTTGAAGGGAAACTTCTCTCACAGCAGGGGCATAGAAATGACAATGTTTTCTAGGTTTGGGTCCTTGGTGACCTTCACGCAGAGGGATATAGTAAGGAAAATTTGTAATGGGATCCATTCCCTTCACGTCTATGTCCTCAATGCCCTATCTTTCCTCAACCTACAAATCAACAACCTTCTCGAGTTGCTTTTCTGTGTTCGGATTTCAAGTTACAAAGTGTTTTCTCGATGATTCACGTATTGACACTGACTTATTTTTCTTATCCCTCTTCGGTTTCTGGGTTTCTCTAAAATGGGTAGGCTTTGGCCTAGGTAACCTTGCATCATTAGCGCAGGAGCCAAAGTTTCCATACTCACTACCTTTGGAGCAACTCCTTCAAATGAAACATCTCCCCGAGTACTCACAATCTTGGTAGGGCTTGGTCCTAACATGGTTTCAAGGATGAATTTCTCATTCAACTCCGGTAAATTGGAAAATGCATGGCTCACAACCAAATCCTCAAAAGAAGAGCGATTCATAAGCAACAGACAACACAACTCAAAAACTCTAAGGGTGAAAAGTGTTATCTGTTGGACCAAAACGTGTAATTTATAAGGATTTTTGAATTCAAATCCTACCATTCCCCCCAAAATTCACTCATTAATGTTGTTTTGGTGGCAGATCTTCAAAGATTTTGGCCTTAAATTCTGCCAGCCCACTCCTCTTAACCATCTTATGGCTTTCAAATCGCGAACAGTAGCACCAACAGTCACTTTCCTGCTGTGTTGCGTGACATCCCCCTCCATAGCGTAGCTTCCTGCGCGTAACTTCTTATACTACAACTTCACCATTTTCCACGCAGCTCGCCTGCCACGTAGTCCTCCAACCCTGGAAGTGTAGTTTATAGTCTCGCGCTCCCTTACAACTGCCTAGAGCACTAAGACTGTCATGCCACCATATAGTCATTCTGCAAGATCCGCTATATATGGCTTTAATCAACTTCCATTCACCCTTCCTGGAAAAGGTTCTCCATTCAACTTCATGATCTGAACTGCGCCTCCATCTGTAATTTCTTTGATAATATAGGGGTAAAACCAATGCATTTGAAATTTCCTCAGAAACTTAGTGAACTTACTATCATACAACAATACCATATCATTTACCTTTAAGGTGTGAAGCTTGATGTGTCGATCGTGCCATGGTTTTTTACGTTTCCTCTGTACTTGCTGATGGAATCTAGCCAAGAATCTATCTTCTTAAGCTCCATTAGCTGCATGAGCCATTTTTCCAAGGTTTCGCAATCTGCCATACCTGTGAAAGCTGTTATGTGTAGACTAGGCATGAGATATTCCATAGGCATCACAGCTTCTACACCATAGACCAATCTAAAAGGTGTATGTCCTATCAATTTGTTACAAGTAGTCCTGTATGCCCATAGTACTATAGGTGTGTGTACATATGAGTCATTCTACTGTGCATTACAGATATTTGTTAGCGCGTTCTCCAAAATCTTATTAAAGGCCTCTACTATTCCATTAGCTTGAGGATGACACGGTGTGCTCTTCTGATGATAGACCTGTAACTCCTTAGTCAATGTGTTGATTGTCTCGTTTAGGAAGTGTGTACCCCGATCACTCATCAACACCTTCGGGAAACCAAACCTAGTTAAGACATGTTCAAGAGAAAACTTTGTAGTTATAGCTTTTGTGCAATCCTTAACCGACTGTGCCTCGCTCCATCTAGTTAGATACTCCATCACACTGATGATATAGCGCGCACCTATCTTCTTCCCTGGGGGCTGAATTAGCCAAATGAAATCAATTGCCCATTTTTCAAATGGCTAAAATGATACATGAAGATTCAGTGGCAACTCGTCCCTCTGTGATGGTCTGCCCATTCGTTGAAATGCATTGCATTCCCTAAAATATACTTTAGAATATTTATGTAGTGTAGTCCACCATAAACCTACGTACGAGGAAAACCCCTCCATGAGCTTCAACGAGGATGCTATTCCACTCAAACTCTGGCACATATCGTTGCAATATCTCGTCTACACCTATTTTATATAAATGTCTCACAATCACTAAGAAATCCACTGCCCACACTACTAGTTCCTTCTTTTGCTAACTTGTATACCCTTTTGGCACCATACCTGTAGTCAAAAAGTGAATAATATGTGCAAAATAGTTATCTTCTATGTGCACCATGAAGAGTTGCACATCGGGAAACCCTTCCTCCAAATTAGTAGGCTCCTTTCCTGTCTCAATCCACAACAGATGGTCAGGTCCTACATTCAACCTACCCAACTTCACAATCACCTCAAAGTCATACTTCTGGAATAGCAGCAACTATCAGAAGATCACCCCCCTCCCCCCTGCCACAAAAAAATAGGCTTATTGACAAGGTATTTCAAGGCAGAATGATCTATGTACATTTTGAAATATCCACCCAACTGATAGTGCCTGAAATTTTGAAGCGCATACACCATAACCCAACAAATGATGCCTCCTTCTAACAACTTATCCAACTCCAAGAAAACATTTTCCTTGTATTTGGGATTAAGGAGCTCTTCTAATGTTATCATATTCAAAAAGTATTTGTAGAAGTTTTTTCTTTCTCTCCCATCTATCAATAAATAATCTATGAAAAGAAGCTAAATCTGCAATATGATTAGCTGGTAAAGCTTTGAACCATTTCTTAACATCCCCAGTTAATGTTTGGCCAAACAACCTCATTTTGACATTAGATTCATCTATCTCATGCAACTCAAAATAGTCAATCATTTTGTTCACATGTTGTTGGGTAGTGTACTCACTAGTAGCATCAAACAAAAAGATTTTTCCTTAATAATCTTGGGGCATGGCATGGAGTTGTGCAGGAAAAATGAGAGGTGCGTATTGGTCTACCATGCTTGGATTATGGCTTGACTAGGCGGTAAGGTGTCCGTACTTGAGGAACGGCTTGAAACAGATGGAGATCAGGAGTTTGGTTGGATATAATGTTGATGAATGATTGGTTTAGGGGAATGGACTGTGGTGGATATAATTGGTGAGGTGGTAGTAAATGTAGGTGTATTTACAGTATTTGAATATTGTGTAGAAATTTTAGAGGCAGCAGCAATAAGGGAAGCTAGTTCAATAGATTGTTGAAGCTAAGCATCATCTATATGGCTTATTAATGTGGAGGTTAAAGCTTCTAACTTGTCAAAAGTATCCAACACAAATTTATCCAAATCAGGATGTATAGGCACCTTTTTTTATTCAATGAGTTGAATAAAATTAGGATCTAACACAGTTTCATGAATTGCATTCTCTGATTTAGTTCTGAACAATGAAATATCAAATGACAAATCAAATGGAATTTCCTCTAAAGTTGATAATTCTTTGGGGAGTGAATTTGCTTTAACTATCTGGCTACTACTTTCTTTAGTTTCTACCTTTTTTGGTTTTCTTAAAATCCTATTTGGGTCATCAACTATATTAGCAGAGTTTGGATCTGGGTTTGCCTTGGTATAGTGAGTCTTCTTGGGAGCCAGAATTTTAACTTTTTAATTGTTTTTTATGAAACTTTTTAAGAACAACTTATAAAAGTGACCTTAAGGGGCTCAAGATGAAATTTTAAGGTTTCCTTAAAATTTTATTTGACTGATGATTGAAGTCCCCAGTATGGTCACCAATTATGTTATTACTCCAAAATTTCTTCTAAGTTGTCAAAAAAAAGAAATAATAGAGGTAACCACAAACCAACTTTGGAGATCAGGATCTAACCTTCCTAATCTCAGAGAGGGTTCTCTCTTTTTTATTTAACTTTTTTTAGTTATTTTATTTTAGGCTAGTGTGCTTGGGTTTTTTATTTGAATTTGGGTGGTGGGATCACTTAATTAGATGAATAGAGGGTTTCTTTTACCATTAGGCTATGGGGTCAAAATTCCAGACAAACATGACTAGATCAAGTTCTAAAAAGAGTGTCTACAGTGCAAGATAGAGGAGTTATTTCAGATCTCAAAGGCTTGATGATGAAATGGTTTCCAAATAGATCGAAGGAGAAATTAAGGGTTCTTTAGACTAGATTATGGAGATAAATGAAAGAGGTCAACTAGGATTTGAGAGCAATTAAGGGTTCTCAAATCCAGACATTTGAGGAAAACATATAAATTATTAGAAGTGTAAAATAGAGTGTACTTAAACAAATTCTGAGTTAAATTTAAAGTTAATTCATTCGAATTTAGATAACATTTAAGTTTATGAAACACAAAATAAATTAACAAAATCAGAAAAAGAAGATACTTCACTGCAATAGCTCATCTCATGAATCCTGTAGTGCAATCTTTTTATTACTTGGTCTAGTTCGTTGACTTGAAAATTGGTACAAGAACCCTTAGGTTTAAGCTCAAAATAACTCTACAAATTTATATAAATCCACACTCAATACTTCGAATTATGAAGTATTTATAGAAAAAAAAAATTACAAAATATCCCAAACTATCTTGGGAACTAATCTAGGAGAGAGAAATCTCTTCATGCAAGAAAGAGAGACAACAACTGAACTGCTGCTTGTTGTCCCTATTATTTAGGTTATGTTGGATTTGATCTTTTGATATTTTGCACTTTAATATGCTTTGTTGTTTGGTCTTCATGTTGTATGTTCTATTTAATTTGACCTTTTATCTTATACACTTTCATCTCATACATTTTCATCTGATACACTTTGACCTGGATGACCTGTCAATATCCTTTTACTGTGCCCTTTTACTTTTACTATATATTTTACATTTTTACTGTGTATTTCTAGTGTAAATCATTTAGTTTTTCCCATGCCTCAGCATCTAGTAATTGGATATTGATCATCTTTCTGTAGATCTTATTTGCCTCTGTATACTTGGCAAAAGTAAGCCTATTGACAAAAAGGCATTTTACCTCATGAAGGAGGTAAAACAAATTCTCAAAAGATTGATACAATACCTTTCCAGTAGGTATACATTCATTGATGAAGTATTTACGTAATCTCTGGCCACTTCTTTGATCTTTTTAATAGTCCTCCTGAGTCATTAATTTTTCATTTATAACCAAGGGATTTGCTAAACCCTTTTGCCTCAAAAATTTGAACTTCACCATGAATCTGTCAATGGCCAATTGCACGGTTTGGCACTTATCCTCTAGGTTTAGCATCAAATTCTTCTTGGTGAGGACCCTCTTCACTTCCAAAATTGTACTTTTTCTATCAGGTATCTCTAATTCTGTCATCTCATACATATTCTTGGTGTTGAGGAAGTGAATCATCCTTATAGCTTCCTCTTGCATGTCTCCAAGTTCTGCTTTGACTCTTTGAATGGATTCTGTAGGCTGCTTTATTAGATCAATTTGTTCAAAAATAACCTAGATGGATGGCCAAATATCATTGACGGAGTCAATGATATTGGCCCACAGTTGCTCCTTAGCCTAACCTAGAGGTCCTTTCATTGTTAATTCCTTCTCTAGGATTTTGATTCTTTCAATCATCCTCGTGAACTTTTGTTGGCCTTCTTTGTGCATGATTTGGGTCAGTTTGTAGTCTGTTTCCAAGCTAGTCACCTTTTCCTTAAGCATGTTCATCTCAATGGTCTGAATGGACATTTCTTCCATTTCTTTGACCAACCTATTTGCTTCATCACCTATAGAACTTGTTGTTGTAGAACATGTTGCTAATGTAGTTGGTGTAGATACTAGCAGTGTTGTGGCCATTGGAGCTGTGGGAACTAAGGATGCTGCCAAAGTAGAAGGTATAGCAGTGGTATTTGTTGGGATGACATTTGTAGGAGCGTCATCAAGACTAGCTTGTTTGAGCTGAATCAAGCTATCCAATTCTTTCTCAATCTCCTTTAACTGTTCATTCAGCTGCAGCACTAGGTCCATCATCTCTTCATGATTGGTTTTTCTCTCCAAGACCTCCTTTCTCTGTGGGTGTTGTAAATGTGGCACCTTGAGTTGTTTCTTGACGATCGCTATATCCTCATTCTTCTTTTTGACCAGCTTTTTAGTATCCTTAATTTCACTTGGATCATGACCTAGCTCAATGACCAAGTCCTCTAATGAATTTATCATGTTGTCCTTGGCCTGTGAGGAGGGATTCTCCAATTTGTATTGGGTTGTCACATTATCTAGTGAATCTTGCAACCTATGTGTATCCATGGATTTTCCTGTAAGGGTGGAGTAGATCATTTCCCCAGCCTGCTTATGGAACTCTATCTGGTCAATGGGATGAACATCCCTAGCCAATACCTCAAAATAAATCTTCTTATAGTCAGTCGAGGTCTTTGGTTGCTGAACAGTGGGCTGCGAAAATGATACCTGCATCTTTTCTACTTTGATATCAAAGGCTAACATTAGCCTGCTCTGGTTGGCTAGTGTATGTTTGAAGTATTGGGCATATGTCTTTGCCTTCAACTTCTCATTCCTCATCTTTATTTCTTTGTACTTGTCGTGTATGTCCTTTTCTCTATGAGCTGACCTGACAAAGGAAGAAACCTCTACACTTTGTTGTCTTTCAATCAATTGAGTGTTGGAGGTTGATGTTTGTTGTGTTTCACCTGATGGAGCTATGCCTTTTCTCTTCTACCCCATTGTTTCAGTGTCATCTATCTCCACTAATTCAATGTCATCCTCTTGTTCAAACACAGGATTCAACTTGGGCCTTTTTTTGAGCTCAAATAGCTCATTTGTAGTCTCCATGGTAGAACTGGATGCCTCTTCCCTATTCCTCTTTGATTCTTCTCTTCATTGGCTGGGGTCTATAACACGGGATTAACATTCATTGGTTCTCCTAATTCTAGAGCCTGCAAGAAAGAGCTCTAGTCAAATTGTTTTTCTAGATCAACGAGTGTGTTCTCCATATCAATCAATGTATTTTCCAACCACTCATATTGGTTGGAAAACTATTCAATGTCAGGTCTTGGGTGATGGATGTAAGGTCCCCATTTGACCCTGAGTCTTAGCTTGTTTATGACCCCATGAGGGTCATACTGCCACATGAAGTTGTTGTTGAACTTCATCTATTGTAGTATCTTGTCAGCCTCTAGTTCAACCTCTCTATTATTGCAAATGAATGGGCCCAATTGGTTCTTCATATTAAATTGGGTCTTCTTCCTAGCAGATAGGAAGTGGACTTCATCAAAGTTGATGATTTGTCTAAAATACTCAAGCGCAAATATCGTCATGGGGAGGTATTTGGGAAACTTGTAAGGCGTTAATTGGTAGCCATAAACCCTGATTTCAGTCTGGTTCTGGTACAGGTACCAATCTCCCAACTTGTTGTTCATAGCCAAGTGTAGCACCATCTTGTTTTCTTGGTTGATTCTAGGTTGAGTGGTAATAGTCAGCATGTTCATGACTAGGTAGACGAATGAATCTATGAAGTCTTTATATGTAAATGGTGTGGAAATTTTATGGATCAAGGGAATACAGAAGAAAACTGATCTCTCTTTTCCCTTCGTATCCAACTTCTAGATGCTTACAAGAAACTTATCGGCCTGGTAATATAAAAACATGTGAAACAACACTGAAGATTACTTGAAAACTCTTTCAGTGGGAATTCTTGTGAGTTGTTCATGCATCTTGTCCACAATGAATTGAGCATAATTGTACATGATAGTAGGAGGCATGCTTGGGGTAAAAACGGACAGAAAGGCCAGGATGACCTCATCCACATGCTCATTTGTGGTGTATCCTAGGATGCATGAGAGCATGGTGCTTATATGTCTACCTATTTCTGAAAAAATAGTGGCAGCATACGGTGGGGTATCTGTAGGATTATGGAGGCCTTCATTGATCAAATTCTGGAAGATTTTCCTTACCTTAACCAGGTCCAGTGTCATATACATATCCAATAGGTCTCCAATGGATAGAGGGGTCTAATTTTGACTAGGTTGGATTTGAAGCATTTTGTTGATGGATTGTGGTGTAATGGTGAATAAGAGCTACTAGTTTGGAGCAACAATAGCTCTTTGACTAGGGACATAGTAGGTATGACAAAAATGTATGATATCAAGGAATCAGTGGACTTTTCAGAATTTATATTTAGGTAAATTGGATTCCCAAAGGTGGATGTCATCGGCCTGGTTTAGGAATCTATCCTTACTCCAGTAGTGGAGCCTCGGAAAGATGGATGGGATAGTAGTGTATTTTATTTGGAAATCCTTGTCTTCTAGTGCCAAATAGTCGATATCTAGGTGACGGGTTGACACAGGTCTCACATCCAGAGAGGTCTAGGAAGCCATTTCTAGGGGGAAAGGTGTGAATTAGGCTTGTATAGGCTGTAGCAGTGAGGCTTTGAGAACTCTGGTATAGTTAGAGGGTAATTTGTAGTTTGCAAAAGAGAGGTTTGGGAGTTCAGGTGGAAATACTCTTTAGTCTAGGGAAAATTGATTATATTGAATTAATTAATCTTTTAAATTAACTAAACGTTTTCAAATTGAGAGGGTCATTCTGGTTTTTTTCAAAATACCTAGAAATTGGTGGTTCAAGCTGCAAACTGGTTTCAATGGTGACTGTAGAGGGTACAGTGGCTTTAGTTGTGCATTGGATGCTTGAATGGGGCATTCGGAGCTTGTTCAGGAGGTAATCGACAGTCAATTTTGGTTGTAGAGGCTCAAGGTGGTGCAAGAATGCTTAGGTGGCATTCACAGTGCAAACGAGTGAAAAGAGCCAAAATGGGCTTCTTCTGCCTTTTAATTGACAACAGTTAGAATTTGGTGCGGAATTCATAAATGAACAGTGGTTGGTTTTGGCTTTTGGCTAGGAAGTGGTTTCTAGGGCCATCGCACCACTTTTGGTAGGCAGACAGTATTTCATTGAGAGCATGTGATTTCACCTGGAAGTGCCATGTAGTAGAATGAGGCCTAAGTGAAACCATGAATCTCGTGTGCTCTCGGGCTGGTAAAGGTCGAAGAGCGAATGAGCGCGATATGGGTGCGTGCCATTAGATTTGAGGGTGGGAGATCTAACAATTGTCATGCAGTCGAGATGCACAGAGGGGAATCATGGTGAATATTTGTGGGGCTTGGGGGATTAATTACAACTAAGTGTAATTAATTAATGAATAAAGTGAGGATTAAATATAAGCAGGTTAATGGAGTGGGACTAGGGTTTAATGTGGCAGGGTTTGCTTAACCGCACCAAGGGTGGTGGGTTAAAAAGGTTGTTAGGAAAATATGAATTCGAGGAATTAATTTAAATAATGCGGGCGAGGGTGGGAGGGCTTAGGGTAAAGGCTTTTTATCAGCTTTTAGGTAAAATAGGGGAATTAATAATGGGAAATTGATTTTTTCAATGTGGAATGGATTTCACACTAGGGAAAAGGGGTTTTGGATAGGGGGATGACCATTGGAGGGTAATTTTCTAGGGAAATGTGTGAAACCAAGGGGTAAGGATTAAAATGAAGGTAAAAGGGTATTTTCATAAGACATGATGGGATAATGGGGAAATTAGTAAGTATGTAGTGGGGGTGAAATGAAATGAGGGGGAGTTAATCATGTAAGCTTGTGAACATATTTTCACTCTCATAAATGCTCCTGCACATCAAAACATAGGATTAAGCATGATAAATTTGCTTATGATTTAACAACCTTGTACATCTGTAACCTTTCTTCTACCTACCCTTTAGTTATCCTAACATTTTTTCTTCATTTTATTGGGTGCATTTAAGCTAGTAGCCCCTTTCTTTCCTTTTCTTTTGATAAGAAAACTATCTAATTCTAACCTTATATCTTCCAATGGCTCAGATTAAGCTTATGAGCACATTTTTCTTTCTCTACCTAACTACTGATCTACCAAGGTTAAACAGTTTGGCTAGATCTTTATTCTATATCTATAAACATGAAATTTAAAGCATGAATTAGTTAAAATTAAGCTATTTGACTATCATGGGCTATGGTATTTGTGACAAACTACACACAACCATTATTTTACACATAAAATTAAAAGCAATGACACTTGAATTTGCACACTTTCATGATCTGTTTTTGTTCGGGGTTCAGATTTTTCACTTTTTTTATATTTTCTTTTTCTTTTTGTACTTTGATTATTCTTTTAGGACATACCCTCTTTACATTTTTTTATTTTTAAAATGGAAAGCATTTTATAGAAAGAAAAAATATGTACGATATTACAAGACTAACCATAGCCAATTCAAAATTATGAATCCTATTATTATAGGACCCTAATAGTGGCTCCACATGGGGATGGCATTTCCTGGTGAAATGTCAAGAACTTTAAGATCAGTAGCCTCTAAAAATGTGACTAAAGTTACCATGTAAATTGGTCTTCTGTGATTATGCTTTATTCATAATTATGATGGTGAAACTTTCAAAGCTCAGTGCCTTCTCTCTGGGCTTGAACTTCAAAGATTACCATCCACTCCAATCTAAACATTGCAATGTTATATACAATGAGTAAAGTAAAGTGAACTATTGTTAATCTATGGAAAAATAATGCTTCAGCATTCTACCATTGACAGGTCCTCCTGATAGATTTGATCCATCTATATCACTCAATAAAAAAGCATTGTTACCTCTATAACCATAAATGACATAAGTGCCTTGCCAGAGAAAATCAAATTTTCCATGTTTTCCCTTGTCTTCTATTCTTAAATCACACTTAAGAACTTTATCGCCTATGTAAAAATCATCAACTTTGATCTTTTTATCAAATATCTTTTTGATTTTGTCCTGGATTACTTGTGATTTTACATATACTTCTTCTCTGGTCTGTTGCAAGTGTATGGTTTTATTTATCCTTCTCTGGATATCATTTGGTTCTACCTGCAACTCCTAGATGATCTTCATCACTAGCACTCCCAAGAGATGGAAAGATAGCATCCATCCCATGTACTAAAAGATAGGGAGATGTACCAATGGACTTTTTGGTAGTTAGTCTATCTGCCCATAAGGCATTGACCAACTTTTTGTTCCATGTCTTTTTGTTGTGTTCTAGTAATTTCTTAATGATATTGACAAGGCTTTTGTTAGAGGATTCTGCAAGTCCATTACCTTGAGGGTAATCGGCAGTGGAGTGGCCAAGGGTGATGTGGTATTTATTACAGAAGTCTACCATATTCTTGGACTTAAAAGCAGTTGCATTATCAGTAATGAGCTTTTGGGGACATCCAAATCTTGACAGGACATTGTTTTCTAGGAAGGAGATAATGAAAGAGTTTGTAGCTTGTCTAGAAGGGATGGCTTCTATCCATTTGGTAAAATAATTAGTGGCTATCAAAATCCACTTATGCTAGGATGAGAAGGCTAGGTGTATTTCTCCAATGAATTCTAACCCCCATTGTTGAAATGGAATTTATATGGAGATGGGTTTGAGAGGTAAAGGTAAAGCTTTATTTTTCCCTCAAATATCTAGCACTTATGACAGGAGGTCACATGTTTCTTAACATTTTCAAAAAGAGTGGGCTATTAAAAACCAGCCCTCCAAATTTTGTCAACAATAGTCTTCCAATACAAGTGTCCTCCACAATCTCTTGAATGAAATTCTTGCATAATTTTAGCAGCTTCATCTTTCAGTAAACAATTTAACAAAATACCACCATTGTCTTTCCAAAACATAGCATTATATATAATTCAATATCTTAATGACTTCATTTTCAAAAATCTAGCTTTAGTTCTTGTTAAACTAGGAGAAGCTTGTAGGTTCAGTAATACAAATATGATATTTTCATACCAAGGTGAATCAGCAAAAGGTTCACTGATCTGTGGAATTGCTATCTCTTCTTGATCATCAAGAGAACCAATGAAATTTATATCTAGGGCCTGACAATTCGATTCAGCCATGAGTTTGGCTAAACCTTGGCCTTTGATAACTTTAGTTGGCTTTATTTCTATGTCATATTCCAAAATAGTGGTAATCCATTTGCCTATCTTTCCTTCAGGCCCATTTTGTGTCAAAATGTCCTTTACTACTGAGTTTGGAATGTAAGCAATGTTGTGAGAATATAAAATGTACACTTTTAAGTCTTTAATAGCCTTTACTAAAGCTAATGCTTGTTTTTCCATAATGTTGTATTTGAGTGTGCCATCTCTTAAGGATTTATTGAAAAATGCAATTGGTTGTTCATATCCCTAGTCATTCTTTTGCAACAAGACTATTGCAATAGTGTGTTCTGAAGCAAAAGAAAAAATTATAAAATCTTTCTGAAAATAAGGACTTATAAGGACTGGAGTTTTGGTTATGTTTTCCTTGATGGATTCAAAGGACTATTTTGCATCCACTGTCCATTTAAGTGTTGAATATTTTCATAACATGTTATTAATTTCTCTAATCAATTATGCTAAATTTGAAATGAATCTCCTAAGAAAATTGATTTTTCCTAAAAATGATTACAATCCTTTAATGTTTCTAGGATGGGTGTTGGTCAGGATTGCCTGTATTCTAGCAGGTGTTAGGTGTGGAAACTGATTATCTTTTGTATTCAAAGGTTTCAATCCGGGGGGCAGTGGTCCCCTAGTGGGAGTTCAGGGGCAGCACCCCCGAAGCTAAAAATAGATGGAAAATTGCCTTGTAAAAGTCTAGTAATTTCTAGTCAATCTAGGCCATTCATTAGGCAGATGATTTGATGGTAGAAGTTATGTTTAATTTGGGTTTTTTTTCCCTAAAGGAAACCCCTCACTATATATGAGGGAATTGCATTATGTCTATGTAGATCTATATTCTATGTGAGGAAGAGAGAGGAGATTGAGAGAGAAGAGGTAGTTATAGTGGATTTTTTGTAGGTTGTATCTTTTTAGTTTGCTGGATAATATAATAAAAGAAGGACTGGTTGTTTCTCCCAGGACGTAGCGCAAAATGGGTGAACCACATATATCTGTGTCTCTCTTGTTTTATGTGTTTTCTGTGTTTATATTTCTGCAATATTTTATGTGTTCCATTGCTCTCTAACATATAATTTCCTAACAAATGTTATCAAAGTTGAAGGTCTATTTGGCTGATAAACTCGCAGGAGAGAAGGGTTCCTAGTTTGAGTGGGAGCAATGGCGGAAGATGGTAGGTTTAGGGTCGAAACATTTAATGGCTGAAACTACCAGCTATGGAAGATGCATATGGAAGATTATCTGTATCAAAGAGATCTGTACCTTCCATTGAGTGAAAAGACAAAGAAGTCGATGAATATGACAGACATAGAATGGGATATTCTCAATAGAAAGCCACTTGGAACAATACGACTGTGCCTAGTGGCGTCGGTAGCATTTAATATTTCAAAGGAAATGACAACATAGGGTTTAATGTCAGCATTGACCAAAATATGAAAAACCCTCGGCCTCAAATAAGGTATTTATTATGAAGCGTTTATTTAATATGAAGATGTCAGAAGGTGGATCTGTTGCAAACCATTTAAATGATTTTAATACAGTTACAAGTTAGTTAAGTTCTGTAGGGGTAAATTTTGATGATGAAGTTAAGGCTCTGTTATTTATGTGCTCATTGCCAGAACGTTGGAATGGTTTAGTTATGGCCATTAGTAACTCTATCTCTCGATCTAGTACTTTAAAGTTTGATGATGTTGTTGTTGCAATCCTTAGTGAGGAAATGCGACGGAAAAGCTCCAGTGAGACATCAAGTAATGCTTTGACTGCAAAGACTAGGGGAAGAAAAATGGAAAGAGGAAAGAGCTCTCGCTATCGTAGTAAGTCAAGAAAAGGCACATCCAAGTCAAAATCGGGAACAGTGTGCTGGAAATGCAGGAAGAAAGGACACTTGAAGAAAGATTGGAAGTCTTTGAAGGGAAAAGAAGGAGATGCGCAGCAAGAAAACAATCATGAAGCGAATGTAACAGGTGATGTGTTGCAAGATGCTTTGATTCTTTCATTAGATAATATTATTGATGCCTGGGTGGTAGATTCAGGGGCCTCATTCCATGCCACACCTGATAGGAAACATTTTCATGATTATGTTCAAGGAGATTTTGAACAGGTTTGATTGGGTGATGATAATCCCTGTAAAATCATTGGAATAGGTACAATTTTCATAAAACAGCATAATGGAAATCAATGGCTATTGAAGGAGGTAATACATGTTCCATATCTGAAGAAATATCTGATTTCAATAGGGAAATAAGGAGGTGAAGGTTGCATAAGTACTTTCACAAATAAAACCTAGAAGGTCACTAAAGGATCCCTGGAAATAGCGAAAGGAGAAAAGGTTGGTACATTGTATTTATGCAATGGTATTTCTAATTCTGTTAATTCTTTAACCTCTATAGGAGAAGATACGGCATTGTGGCATCGTAGGATCGGGCACATGAGTGAGAAGGGGATGCAGATTCTTCACTCAAGAAATTTGTTGCTAGGTTTGAAGCATGTTGATTTAAAATTTTGTGAGAATTATGTTTATGGAAAATAGAAGAGAGTCAAATTCCTTAAAGTTGGGAAAGAAAAGAAGAGCGAAAAATTAGAGCTTGTGCATATAGATGTATGGGGACTTGCTCATGTATCATCTCTTGGTAGCTCTCATTATTATATTACTTTTATTGATGATGAAACCAGAAAAACCTGGATTTATTGTATTCGAAATCAATCTGATATATTTGATACTTTCAAGAAATGGAAAGCTTTGGTTGAAAATGAGACAGAAAAGAGTTTGAAGTACCTCAGATTAGATAATGGAGGTGAATATTGCAGCAAAGAGTTTGATAGGTACTGTTCAGAAAATGGAATTCATAAAGAGAAGATAGTTCCAAGAACACCACAAGAAAATGGCGTGTCAGAAAGGATGAACAGGAAAATCATGGAGCATGCAAGGTGCATGAGATTGCATGCAGGATTGCCTTTACAATTTTGGGCAGATGTTGTAGATACAGTTGTTTATCTAATAAACAGAGGGCCTTCAAGTTCCTTGGATGGTGGTATTCTAGAGGAGGCATGGATAGTTAAAAAGGTAAACTATTCTTTTTTAAAGACTTTCGGTTGTGAAGCCTTTGTCCACATTAACAAATAAAATAGAACAAAGCGTGAGGCAAAATCAAAGAAATGTACCTTTATTGGATATGGTGTTAATGATTTTGGTTATCGCTTATATCATTATGAAAATCACAAAATCATTAGGAGAAAAGATGTAATATTCAATGAAAAGGTTTTGTATAAGGATCAGTTGTAGGAAAAGAAACAGGAAAAAAAAAACAGAGAATACACAGTGCTTGACGATATCACAGCAAAAGTGATGGTGCCTGAAAATCATAATGATCAATAGCCAGAACAACAACCACAACAACAACAAGCACTTCAAAAACCTGAAAGTGGTGTTAGAAGATCTACCAGGATAAGTAGACCCCCTAAACGATACTCTCCTTCATTATATTATGTATTGTTGACTGATTCTGATGAACCGGAATGTTATGAAGAAGCAGTGCAGGTAGAAACCAGGAAGAAGTTGGAGCAAGACATGAAAGAAGAGATGGACTCCTTAACACATAACTAGACTTGGGACTTAGTCAGGTTGCCTACAAGTAAAACAGCATTTCAAAATAAATGGGTTTACAATTTGAAGGAAGAAGATGGAGGTAGAAAAAGGTATAAAGCTAGACTTGTGGTGAAAGGGCTTGCACAGAAGAAAGGTATTGATTTTGATGAAATATTTTCTCGTGTTGTGAAAATGACTTCAATCAGAACTATTCTAAGTCTAGCAGTAGCTAAATATTTGCATCTTGAGTAGTTAGATGTAAATACATCCTTTCTCCATGGGGATTTGGAGGAAGAGATATATATGCAACAACCACAAGGATAGCATGTAAAAGGGAAGGAGAAACTAGTGTATAGGTTGAAGAAGAGCTTGTCTGGCTTAAAACGGGCTCCAAGGCAGTGGTATCTAAAATTTGGCAGGTTTATGTTTGAACAAGGTTATACTAGATGTCACTCTGATCAATGTGTTTATCTCAAAAGGCAAAATGATGGCAATTATATTATATTGTTATTGTATGTAGATGACATGCTTATTGTAGGTTATAACATGCAGGATATAAATGTGCTCAAAAGAAAATTGGAAAACTCATTTTCAATGAAGGATTTGGGTGCTGC
The DNA here is from genome assembly GCA_000404065.3 of Pinus taeda. Classification (NCBI taxonomy): domain Eukaryota; kingdom Viridiplantae; phylum Streptophyta; class Pinopsida; order Pinales; family Pinaceae; genus Pinus; species Pinus taeda. The sequence continues at coordinate 5,436 of APFE030106971.1, read as the reverse complement.
AAAACAAATCCTTGGTATGAGAATAACTAGAGATAGGAAGAATCACAAATTAAAATTGTCTGAAAGTGAGTACATAGAAAACGTGTTGAAAAGGTTTAATATGAAAAATGCAAAACCAGTTAATATACCTTTGGCCAGCCATTTCAAATTAAGTAAGAAGGCATGTCCCAAGACTCAGGAAGAAGTGCCTCATATGTCTAAAGTTCCATATGCATCAACAGTTGGAAGCTTAATGTATTCAATGGTCTGCACAAGGCCTGATATTGCACATGCAGTGGGAGTTGTAAGAAAGTACATGAAAAATCCAGGAAAAGAACATTGGATGGCGATGAAGTGGATTCTCAGGTATTTGAGAGGTACCACCAATCAAGCATTATGCTTGGGTGGTTTAAACATTGCTCTACAGGGATATGTTGATGTAGATATGGGAGGTGACAAAGATAATAGGAGGAGCACTACAGGATATGTGTTTATTGTAGGTGTGTTACACTGAAATTTGTCACCATGACTATCTGCAGTTAATATGGCTCCATCAATAGCCATATTATCCTCCTTGTCAAGCCTCATACCTCTGCTCTTCATGTCAAACTTCAAAAAGAGAGAAAGTCACTTAAAAACATGTTTATCTCTAGGTACGCAGGTTCTCTCTACCTTGCCTGTGTGTATGCATCCCAAACACACTGTACCTGCGTACTTGTACGCTCTGTAAGCCAAAGGATGGGTGCGTACCCCTGGAAAGGTCAAAAGGAGCGAGTTTCATTTTTAAAAAGTTACTTGTGGTCACTTCTAGAGCCTTCTAGAAGAGTGTTTGACGTGTATTGAGCGCCTCCAGATGGTTCATGCATCCCTATGATAGAGGAACTTATCCCATCAAGAGAGGAGCCCCCCCATCCAAAAGAGGGAGTATCCCATTGATGTTGGAACTGAATAACTTCCTCTAGAACACTATAAATACAGGCATTGGGCCAGAGGAGGGGAGGTTGAAAGCTGAACATTCCAAAGGGTAAATGCTGCTGGAATTAGGACTTCCATTGTTGACTTGTGAGGAGAGATCACTATCCTTCCTTGTTGCCATATTGGGAGTGGGTGAGCTTGTCAAAGTAGAGGAAATCTCTTGTTGGACCCTGGGAGGAGCTTGCACAACACCAAGGCTCAGGTTGTAATGGTTCCTTTTTTGTTTCCTTAATACAAATAAGTCCATTCTTCTCAATGATTTGTTGTTAATGAATTATTTCATGTACTCCTTGGTCTATATGATGAATATGCTTTGTTTTATGAAATATTCAGGTGTTATGTAATCGTTTGACTGTTAGTGTATGCAGGTCTTAAAGTGAAGGAGGAGCTCATCTGGATCAGCAAGGCTGAACTGCTACAACAAGCGTTGGATTTGAGGTAGGATTGAACAACACTTGGTTTCCCATAGAATAATGTATGTTTAGAGAAGGATTGATCTTGTTTGTTTGTTTGTCACTAGAGAGTCTTAGACTCCTAGGAAGGTTAGGTTTGTCCGCAAAAATAACTCATTCCGCATGACAAATTGGCGACTCCACCGGGGAATCCATTGATGTGATTGATTTTTCCTTTGAGCATTACTTTGATTTGAAAAGAGTCTTGTTTCTTTTGTTTTTTGGTTGCTTGACTGTGTTTTTGGGTGGCCTAGCTTAGAGTCAAGTTAGAACTTAGGTTTCCTTTATTTTACAGTAGTACGCACCCTCTGCGTTAGACACAGTGCATACTTGTACACACTGTATCTGTGTACACAGAGCGTGCACGCACCTGGTTAAACAGGCTGCCTACGTACCCTGTTAAAATTGAGAAAATTCCCTTTTTAATCACTTTTTCCTTTTAGATTTTGTTTTTCTTAGTCTTTACTGCCCAAATCCACTGGTTGACTGTCAAAAATCTTCACCTGTACTTTTCCATTAGTGTCGAAAGTTTTAGTGAAATTCCTTGAGATTTTAGCCTTAGGGTTTGGTTTTTATATTGGTCCTGTAGTGACTTTGGGTTTAGAAGTCACAAAGCCTTAGATATCTCTGGTTTTGTCAGTCTTCTTAGGAGTCAGACCAGTCGCAAAGTCTACCCTCGTGAGCGACCTACCTTTGTGTTGCCTCTTTGCAAAATTTCAATATAACTTGTTCATTTAAAGTTGTGAATTTCATTTTCAAAAAGAACAAAAAGAGATTAAGTTTTTGTTTTGATTAGTTTGTGATTCTGCATAAACTAGTCCTTGGATTAATCATTGCCAAGTAAAACATCCCGGAATCATCCTAGTAAGCTTTTGCTTCTTAGATTAACTTGTTAGTGAAGATTAGGTAAAATTCCTTTGATTTGCTTTTGAGTGATTTTTCATAGAGTTTCATAGATCTTGAAATTGCTTTGATTAGATTAGTTTTACATGCTTTTATTAAATAGGAAAATATCAACGATCTCCTTTGCAAAGTTTGCTTTAGAATAGCATTTGACGTCTTTGAAAGAGAAAGGATTTTTTTCGTGAAGTAAAGAGTGGTCGTGTTTTGTGCGCTTTGAAAGATAAAGAGAATTGTTTCTTTGATTGTCTTTTGAGAAAGTTTTTTTTATTGAAAAGATTGCATTCTCTCAACTCTCTTAATTAGAACATTCATTGAAAAGAGAAAATTATCAATCATCTTAGGTGCATCTTTTAGAGAATTGGAGTCGAGTCTATACACCACCAAGTTTCATCTCCATCACCTTTGTCTTAAAAGAACAACCATTAAAATCAACGCTTAAAGTAAAATTAACTTAGAAATTTTTATTTTTCTAGGGCTCTGAAGCACCAACATAGATCAGGCTAGTGTCTTGGAGTAGGTGAGTAATTAACTCTCCAAGACTATTAAACCAAACAAGTAGCTTATCTTGTGATAGAATAAATCCAGCTATTACATTTATACTCTGGGAAAGCTCCTCTTAAAGAGAAGCACGAGCTCGTGTCCGAACCAGTGAGGGGATCAATCCTCCCTCGTTGGGAACGACGCCAGACACGCACGTATTACAAACGGTAAACCTCAAATTGAGGAGCCAAGGGATCACTTATCGGTAAACCTTGGATTGACCATTGTCAAGGAGCCGGTAAGGGGATTGAGCTTGTTACTCTGCCCTTGCGTGCTGTCGGAGTGTAAACTGTTCCCCCAGGTGTATTTGTTGCTGTTGGTAACCGTAGTGGCCATAATCTTAGGATTCTACCCAAGGTGACGGTGGTGGGGGAAGATCCCACTGTACCTGGAGCAGACGTCGGCTAGACTCACTTGGATTTTCTGGGGGGTTCACTTCACTCGAGACGGTTCAAGTGGAGGAACTTGGTCGAGTCTATTCATTAAGCAGGTTGCCGGGGTAACTGTTCCACCCGCTTTTTCTGTACTGAATCCTACGAGGTTGGATTTCATCACCAACTAGTGTTTTTGGTCTGGAAGGTACTGTTTGTGTTTGGTTTGACGCCCTAGATTCTTTAGGCGTATGTTTCAAAATTGATTGGTTCTTTAGCGACTCTACGTGTTTTTCTTGAGATTTTACTTTGTTTTCGTGTGTAGTAGTTAAGAGTCTTTAGCCGTGGCTGAATCACCGAGACGCTCCCGTAGACTTCGGGGCGAGTCTCCTGAAGTTGTTAGTTTGGCCGATATATTGAGGCGAGCCC
>APFE030106969.1:120484-138041 GCA_000404065.3 Pinus taeda | reverse complement strand
TACATTCAACAATACTGAATCTGAGACACACAATCATATTGTGCTCTTTGCCTTCCGATCCAACTTCTTCCATTCTTCATCGGTCACTTCCGTTGGTTTAGTACCCAGATCTATCGCGATCCACTGATCTTTATCCACCAACAGATCCTCCATCTTGAGTTTCCACAACTCAAAACTCTGACCATTGAACTTCTCAATCTCTATCTTTCCACTGCTCGCCATCTCCTTTCACCACCAGAATCGATCTCGCAGATCTCCCACTGAACAGGGTCTACCACAGGCCCGAGCGAAACCCCTCAGCAACAAAGGCGTCCCCTTGAAGCCAAAACAGCTCTGATACCAAATGTAGTTTTAACCCCGTACAGAAATTACCTGCATACGAATTCTAAATCACAGGAAAAATAAAAATGCGAAAGCATAACACATAAAACACATATACACAGAGATTTCCCACTGGATCCCAAAACCGGGACTACCAGCTTGATTTTTCATTATGTTCCTTTCAATGTTACAATACATATTTATACATGCCGAAGCATCCAATACCATGGACCGAAAAACCATCGCGTCCAAAACCATGGACAAAAACCATCGCGTCCAAAAAACATGTGCGAAAATCATGCACAAAACCATAGGTGGGTCCGCTCAACCTAACATAGGGTCCAAAACCAAAATTTTCTGGGGCGTTGCCACGGACCCCATAAAGTGGGGTTACGGGTACCCCTCAAACCCCCTGTTAACTATGTGGAAAGAATATAACACAACCCAACATCTATAACTAGGAATCTAAAGGAATAAGGCCTCCACCCAAATCGGGAGTCCAGAGAACCTCTTCCATTAACTTGAGAGATTCCCACCTAACTCTCCCTATTCTAACAATTAGAAAATGAATTTCTCCTTGTCAATCTGCTAGTGATATTCTATTCTCTTCCACTATCCCCTCTATGGTGTAATGTGCTACTCCAATCCTTGAGAAGGTTGTTGCTTATGCTCCAAGAATCCCTTCTTATGCTAAGTTCCTAGAAATTTTCCACCCAATTCCTCACTTTGGATCTCTCTCTATATGCTTTGAATGTTTTTTCCTCCCCTTCCTTTCCCAACCACATTGTCAAAAATTCCCTTGTGGAATCTCCCCAATCGTTTTGTACATCATCACAATTTCAACTATCTAATGGATGGAGCATAATCACGTGTTCTCCACCAATGACAAGGCTTCTGGCTAATGGTTATGTTGGTCCCCACAAATCAGCCAAATCTGCTATATTTTAATCATTTTTATTTTCATTTACAATCTAAATTATACCAACTAGTGTTAGGTGTGAATTTTATACCAGTTTTCTACACTTTGTTTCCCTAGTTTTGATCCTTTTTTCCTCCAGGCCCATGAAATTTCACATGTTAATCACCCTTTTTCTCATTTATACATCTCATTCCACTATCATGTTATTTTTCCATGTTTTACTGAATAATATGATACTATATTCCTTTTTGTGGCTAACTGGGGTGAGCATTAGAGGAGTATTTTGGAAGCTCTTCTATTTTTCAGGTGTTGCTTGCGGGAACAAGGTTACAGAGTGAACTGGGGTGCTAAACGATTTCATAGCAGGGTAGAGCAGTTTGTTGTTACACCCTATATGCTGTTACAGGTTGTTTTTACACAATGAATTTTGTTACACACTGTTGTTACACCACGTGTTGATACATAGGACCACTGCTACACCAAGGCTGTTGTCGCAAGTGATTGTCGTTACATCCTAAACTGCTATTTGACCATAGGATGATATTGCACTAGAGCTAGCAAAGTGGTGGGTACTATTCCACACAACAACTATCGAGTGTTATGAATTGTTTATTTTAGAAGCAACATACCCAAGTGGTTTCAATCTTAACTAATGTATCTGAGAAGTATTTTTATTTAGAAATAGGTTGTAACTACTTCTATTTTATTATCAGCATGAGAATCTTGAGATTCTCATAATTGATATATTCTTGATTTCGGGAAAGTAATAATTATAAAAGAGACTTGATTTCCCATGTACAAGAATGACATATGGAAAAGCACTCTCACTCTCATCTTGTAAATCTGAATTATTTTTAATATTAAAGTCACTACAGTGATGCTGCTACTACTCTTCATTTGATTCGTTAACTAATATCCTATTATTCCTATGCCCCTTCTAGGGAGAAAGGGCCCTCCCCCTTAGAAGGGACTGCATCAGTAGAAGTAGTGTACATTATTGTTTCTTTTATTACCGTATGATTTTCTGCTTTTGTTGTATAAATTGTAAAATACATCTTCTTTTGTTCCAAATTATATTATGTTGTTACACTGGTTTGATTAAACACAATGATAGTGACCAGCTGGTGTAGTCATTAGTTTACTATGTGGCAAGCCCTTACTCTAGTAATTGTGAAGTGTGGTTTCAATTATGTGGAGTGTTTTAATTTATAAATGAGTGATTTAATTTTTGCAATTGATTCGGTGACATCTTTTACTGTTCTTTCTATTTTTCATTCTTGGTTTTAGTGTATCAAAACAGACAGTGCAAACTCCATTGAAACAACAAGACCTACCCTGGGTTGACAATTAAATGTTGCAGTCTTGGTCAATTAGGATTTATTAAAACAACACTACATTTTGGGTCATTGTCAGGGATGGTAGTTGACAATACAGTCAGCTAAGTTGTTTGTTCAATAATAGAGTGTTCCTAGTCCACAATCGTTGGGCGGTAAGATGAGAGGTAAGAACCTACACATCACTCTAACACACCTGGGTGGGCTCACCATTGTGATCACTAGGGAACTTAGGGTGTGGAATTTTGGCTTTTTGTATAGCATGTCTTCAACTCTTCAGTCGCTAGGCGGTAAGATGAGAGGTAAGAACTTGCACATCGCTCTAACATACTTGAGCAGACTCACCATGGTCGAAGACTGAGACACTTAGATTGTGAATCAATACACATAGGGTCTATGTGTACAACTGTAGGAACCGTAGAAATCCAAAAGTACCCCCAGTCTAATTAGTCACAAGAAAATCGGGCTGTAAAAAGGAAAGGAAGAGTGTATATTTCGGAAGGAAAACATTTGTCCAGGAACTAATCTCCAAGGCAGAAAAAGAAAAATCAAGCTCTCAAAGGGATGCAAGGAAGATAGGGCCAGAAAAAGTTGTTCATAACAAGGACAGAAAACTCTAATTCCTCTATCTCAGAGCCATATCATTATAAAGCTAGCAACCACACTCCCAAGATTAAGCATCCAATTCAGGAATAGTAGGGGGAAGCTATTAGCCAGAACTTTAGGGTTGAGGGACAAGGGGAAACTAAGGGGGGACATCAAAAACCTAAGACAGGAGAGCACCTATTGGTTTATCAACATCCAGATTCAGGTAGTGTGGTGAAACAACCAACCCTAGAGTTACCTGAGCCATCAAATCCACCTGCAAGACAATCACAAGAGCAGTTTAAAGAACATCTGTTATGGTAAGGGTTAGAAGGATTAGCCATGGGATACAACAATGAAAACAACTCCAAAACATTTGCTACTATCACCACCTTTGAGTTCATAATCGGGGATATCAGAGGTGAAGCTCCCATGAAACATATTCCTCTATCATCCTTACCATCCTTTCAAGGGATGACTGTGGAAGACCCAAACACCTTCTTATTTGAATTTGATGTCTTATGTAGGAGTTATGAATGCATCTCAGATGCTCAGAAACTGAAATTATTTCCTGCTACTTTAAAAGGAGCAACCTTGAGATGGTTCATTGGGTTAGGCTTTGCTTCTATTTGAACATGGCGCGATATGAAGGAGACATTCTTATCAAAGTGCAAAGACTATTGCAGAACTAGGGACTTAAGCGAGGAAGTATTCAAGATGACACAGAAGGAGGATGAGAGCCTAGAGGGCTATGTAGAGTGGTTCCACTATAATTCTCAGAGCTCTAAACACAACGATTTATACCATGAGATCTTGAAGACCATATTTATCATAGGAATGAGGGATGACTACCTTGATGCCCTGAACCTACTAGGAAAAGGAGACATATCGCAGGAACCATTCACTGAAATTGTAAAGCTCTATCTAAGATGCTCTAGAGGATTTTCTAAGGGGAGAAGCACAATTCGATATGCCTCTGCCTGAATACAAAAATCTACCGGAGAAGAAGTAACCAAAGGAGAGATCAGGAATTTTCTCGAAAAATTCAAAACCGATATCCTCGGTACTTTATCTTCCCAGATAACTACAACATAGATCAAGAAAACACAAGCAGAAGCTGATACACCTCTAGATGTGTTCTGCCTAAATTTTCAGAAGAAGCATCCCTTGAGGGAATGTGAATTGAACAACATCAGGTTGTGTAATATTTGTGAGATGGAACATTCGATATGTCAATGTCCAAATCTTCCTAGACTGAAGGAAATACTTAGAGAGTCAAGTGAAGAAGTGCAATCCTCTTATTTCGTCGCACCAAGGAGACCATGGCAGCCATGACCTCCAAGTATGTCCCAAGATTTTTCTTCTTTCAATTCGTGGAACAATGCATATCATACTCAACAATATCCATGGAAATATCTTGCTCCTTCTTTAGCACAGTTTCCTTCACCCTAAAACCAGTGGTCCCCATCTCCCTCTATCCAATATCCTCCATCTCAGCCATACCATTGGAACCAGAAATGGAGAGGAATACAACTTTACCTGGATTACCAATGCAACAACAACTACAATTACCTCCTTTCCAAACTCCTGCTCATACACTGCTTGTGAGAACACAACTACCTATGCAACCTAACCCTAACCCGAACAATAAAGCAGCTCAGGGCATAGAGGCTTCGACTACCTTCCAGACCTACCTTATTACCCCTGTTGGGCTTAATGAAATTCAATTACGGTTAGGTAAGGTAATTAAACCAAATCACTCCCCTATCATTACTGAGGAGGAATGTGAACCTTCCAGAGGAGATACCATAGTTCCTGAGGTAGTTGTGCACCTATAACATCCCATACATAGAAAATTATTACGTCTATAATAGCCAACCCACGAAGGACTGTTACTCCTATAACAACCAACTCGGGTAAGGATGATACACCTATAACAGCCTACTCGACTACTATAACTAAGAATCCTCTATATCCTCAAAGATTAAATGAGCCTAGAATGGCCTCATAGCCCGAATCTGATTTTCTTAGGGAGTTGCAAAATTTCCATGTACAAATTCCTCTACTGCAAGCTCTTAAAGAAGTACCTATTTATGCTAAAACAGTACGAGACTTGTGCATCAAGAAACCTAGGAGGAAGCCTAAAGACCCTGCTACCATACATGTGATGGGGAAATTATCTAAATTAATGTCTGCTCAACCTCTTCTAACTAAGTATAATGATCTAGGAAACCCTACGTTTACAATCTACATTAATGACCAGCCCATAACTAACACATTGATTGATCTTGGGGCTGCCATTAATGTGATGAAAAAGGACCTCTTTACCTCCCTGGGGCTACATGGGCTTAGACATACTCCTACAGTACTAAATTAGCAGACAGATCCCGTGTTAAACTCGAGGGGGTGTTAGAGGACATAGTAATCACAATAGCGTTCTAGAGGTATCTGACTGACTTTCTTATCTTACAACCCAAATCCAACTTGGGTGGGCATCATTTGGTCTTAGGGAGACTTGGCTAGCCACTACAGATGAATTTATATGTTGCAGATATGGATCTATGGTGATCTTGGATGGCCATGCCACAAAGTATCTTAATATTTACCACCCAAAACCAAATGTGGATTCATATAACCCTTGGTGAGATGCGTTTGAGCCTGAATCAGATCTTTCTCTACCGCTCCTCACTCTGGGGAAAGCCCAATACTTCAAGGATGAGACATAAGATGACATCATTAATGGTTTTATTAGTAACTCGATTTATTTTTCCTCCATTGAAAATTCAAAGAGGAAGAGGAGGTAGAAGATATAGATTTTGAACAAATGAGAACCACTCTGAATACTAGAAGCAATCCAATTGAAATAAAACCAGGAAATTTTCTAAACATTAACCCCAACTTGACTGTTGAGAAAAACCAACTGTTGTGACAACTGTTACAAAAATACAAAAAGGCATTTGCATGAGACTATACAAATATGAAAGCGATCCACAATAACCTGTGCACTCACCATATTTATTTGGACAATGGCTGCAAACCAATCATTCAACTGCAGCACCACATGAACCCTGCATTAAAGGAGGTAGTGAAGGAAGAATCACAAAAACTCGTGAGTGCTAACTTTATTTATCTGATATCTGATAGTCAGTGGGTGTCTCCACTTGTCATCGTTCCTAAGAAGAATGGAAAGTGGAGAGTTTGTGTGGATTACAGAGAACTCAATAAGGCCACTCAAAAGGACCATTTTCCTTTACCATTTATAGATCAAGTCCTTGACGCCCTTTCTGGAAAAAATAAATCATTTCTAGACAGGTTGAGTGGCTACAACCAGATACAGATTTCCCCTGAGGATCAAGAAAAAATGACCTTTACTTGCCTATGGGGGACTTTCGTATACAAAGTACTTCCTTTTAGACTCTCAAATGTGCCAACAACCTTTAAAAGAGCAATACTAGGAATTTTTTATGATTTGTTGAATGGCTACCATGAAATCTTCATGGACGATTTTATATCTTATGGAGATTCTTTTGAAATAGGATTAGCTAATTTAGAAAAAGTGATTGAATGTTGTGTATAGACTAATGTTGCTTTGAGCAATGAAAAATGTCACAAGATGATGACTCAAGGGATCATGCTAGGACACTACATTTTTGCTAATGGCATCAAGGTAGACCCTACTAAAATAGTGGTAATTCTAAAAATTCCAACTTTCAAGACACAAAAAGAGGTACATAGTTTCTTGGGGCATGTAGGGTATTACAGAAGATTTATAGAAAAAAAATTCAAAAATTGCATCGCCATTATTTTCTTTGCTCATGAAGGATGTCGACTTTTTGTGGACAAGAAAGTGTGAGCAGGTCTTTTTGAAGCTGAAATGTTGTGTATCAGCAGCTTTGGTTTTACGAGGACCTAATTGGGAAATCCCGTTTCACATAGCTACAGATGTATCTGATATTGTTGTAGGTGTTATTTTGGGCCAACTGGAGGACAGGAAACCTTATTCTATTTACTACATGAGCAAAAATTTAACTCCGGCTAAGTTCAATTACACAGAAACCGAGAAGTAATTCTTAGCAGTTGTGCATGCCATCAATAAATTTCAACACTATATCACTGGGTATCAAGTATTTATACACATTGACCATTCTTCCATTCATTTCTTAATGAATAAGACAATTACCAATGGTAAAATTACACATTGGTTATTGCTGTTATAGAAATTTGATATCACAATTGTCGATAAACCTGGAAAAGTTAATGTAGTAGTTGACTTCCTTTCTAGGTTAACTATTGATGACAACTGAATTCCTACTAAGGATTCTTTCCCTAATGAATATCTCTTTGTTATTTCTACTTACTCAACTTTGTATGTAGATATAGCCAATTATCTTGTTGCAGGGAAGTTTCCACAACATTTGTCCCCCAAGGAGAAGAGAAAGATCATACAACAAAGTGCTACCAATACATGGATAAATGGGAATATCTATCACACTGGACCAGATTTCCAGATCAGATGTTGTGTTAGAGAATATGAGATCTTTTACATCCTTAAGGCCTATCATGAGGAACCTTGTGGAGGGAACTTCGCAGACAAGGAGATAGGGTGCAAATTCCTTTCGAAAGGGTATTATTGGTCAAAAATATTTCATGATGCCAAGAAGTTTTTGAAAGGATGTGATAGTTGGCAAAGGATGGGCCAACCATTGTAATCAGATGAGATATTGTTACAGCCCCAAATCATCTTAGAACCTTTTGAGAAATGGGCCCTAGATTTTGTGGGACCAATTAATCCTTCATCTAGACAGAAATCTTACATCTTGGTCTGCACTGACTATGTCACAAAATGGGTTGAGGAAAAAGCACTAACTAGAGCCATGGAGCAGGTTGTTTCAGATTTTCTATTTGAAGACATATTTGTCCATTCTGGTATACCCAGGGAGATAGTCACAGATGGAGGGCCCAAGTTTACATCTCATATGAACTAGAAGTTGGTTGAAAAATACAGAATCCATCATAGAATCACAACACCTTATCATCCACAAGAAAATGGCCAAGTGGAAAGCACTAACAAATTATTTGAGGGGATTTGTACCAAGACCATGGCTAGTCACCGAAGAAATTGGGCCGACAAACTTCCAGAAGTGTTGTTGGCATATAGGACTACATGGAGGAATACCATGGGATTCTCACCATATGAACTTGTGTATGGTAAAAATCCCTTATTCCCTATTGGGTTCAAAATCAAGACATTGAGAACAACATTGCAGGTAAATTTGGATATGGCTACAGCACAAAGTAGAGGTTGAACTAGCAAAATGAATTGGAGGAGAAACAACTAGTTGCTATCCAACAAGCAAATATTTTTGAGCAATAGAGAGCTCAGTGGCATGACATATTCATCAAGAAGAAGAAGTTCCAAAAAGGATATTGGGCTCTCTTATGTGACTCAAGATTCAAAGACTTCAAGGGTAAGCTCTGCACTAGATGGTTAGGTCCCTATGAGGTAGATGCAATCTTTGAAAATGGGACTGTAAATTTGGTTACCATTGATAGTGTGAGGACACCATTGCTTGAAAATGGGCACCATCTTCGGTTATATCACAAATCTTCTTCAAGGGATTCATTTGTCAAAATTGTCACAAGTTTAGATCTTCAAATTACACGAACAGTGGAAAGCCCGCTTGTGCTGCCAAAATTATATTTTTTCAATAGGTGTAACAACTGAAAACAAACCACTATTGGCAACTGTTACACCTTCAAACTCCTCAAAAGAAAACATAATAAAATAATCTAACTGTGAAAACCTTTTTTTTCAGGCGCAGATAGACAATTTATGTAGCAGTTGAAAACCATTTTGTGGCGGCCGTTACACACACTGTAGTAGCATTTGTTATTTCAAGCATACTCTACAATAATGTTGTTACATGACATTTTTATTTGTTTTTATCTTCTGTGAAAATTAATAATACATAACATTCGTCTTAGTTGTTACATATCTAACAGCCAATGACTTCTACATATAATTCGAGTAAATTATTTATTGCAACAAACAACATGCATCATCGTGGTTCAGAAAATAGTTGCCTTCGCCGTCGGAGTTAAGTTCATGTTCCTCGCCACCAAATTCTTCTCCCCACATCACCCAAGTATGTCATAGAAAGGTAATATCGTTATCTACTTTTATTCAGTAATTATGAAAATTTAACAAGATATCCACATTTAAGCTGGGGGGGGAAATTATATCGTGACATGACCTTTGCATGACCTATGAATATTTAAACCTGCAAGTAAATCATGGTGATATGGTAACCATTTTCACTTAATGATCGATCATACCAAAAAAGGGAATTGAACCTCCGACTAAACCTCCCATAACCTAGTATTAATAAGGTAACATTACTGCGCAGTATGAACCATGATTGCAAATCCTAATTTGAAATTCTTACTTGTGCCACCCTACCATTTACACCATGATGGAGCATTTCATTCCCATTCAAAGTGCTCAAATGAGTGGAGAAGAAAAATTGCAAACAAAAACAACCGAGTAGTGCGTCGGCTTCTCGTAAACTTCTAAAGGAGGGAAAAATAAAGGACAATAATATCGAATTTGTGTAGCGATTGGCGGAGCAGCAATTTTGCATGAACCAGGGTCAATGGAAGCTTTGGATAATTTCCCCGAAGCATGTCAGATTTTCAAAGATGTAGGCTGGTTTGAGTTCTTCCAGAGGCTGAAGGGTTTAGACGGGGGAGTTTCCATGGAGTTCACGAAGAATTTGGAGAAAAATCAAACGGAGGTTAGGGGATTAAAGTTGGAGGTTACAGAAGAGGTGATTACATGAGTGATGGAATTACCAGTGAAAGGAAAAATGTGGTTTAACATGAAAGTTAATGACCCCCCCCTTGAAGGAGGATTTCCTCCAAGAGGAGGAAGAACTGGTGAATAAAGGGAGGGGGGTTGACAAGTTGTCACTTCCCCAGCCATGGGATGATGTTTCCCTTTACCTCATCAAGTACATCACCTGTGAGGGAATGGAAACAATTGTATTCAATTACCACTTTCCCATGCTAAAACACCTTCGACATCGATAACTGATAAATCTTCCCTACCTTTTGTTGGGAAACATCAAGCATATGGTTGTGGCTGTAAAAACACATCCACATCTAGAAACATGCATCACCCACCATGGCCTCATCAAGCTTGTTATTTTGGATTTCCTAAGTCACCAAGGTAGGATTTGGGAGGAATTCATGAGAAATAAGGCTAGAACTACCTGTAGGAAACAAACTGAGAAGTCTAAGGAAGCTCCGGCGACAACGAAGGGGTAGCCCCAGCCTTCGAAAGTAAGGGTTGGGAAGAGGCCGGCTGAAAATCAAATTTGTGATAGGTTGCCAAAGTAGAGAATAAGCGTTAGTGGGCACTCAGAGTCCCCATTCATGTCTAAGAAGGACAATGAGGCAGTAGAGCAAAAAGACAAGGAGCAGTCTCAGCTAGGGGAACCTTCCTCATATTGTAAGAGTGAAACTCAATCCTCTCTATTAAAAATTGAAAATTTAGAAAAAGGGAATAGAGAGCTAAAGAAAAAAATAGAAAAAGAGAAGGTAGAGGCAAGATTCTTGGGGTTAGACACTTTGGCCAAGGTCGTAGATAGGGCCAAGAAGGGAGATGTCTCGGGTGCTGTATGTATGGCCTGTGCTAAGAAGCTAGTGGTAGTGGGGTATATAATCTGTGCAGTAGACACCATATCTAGGGAAACAAAAATTGAACCATAGGAAGCTGACACACAAAAGCTGGTTGAAGACGTTGTTGTTACACAAGAACCAGCAGCTGAGTCGGTGCAATCCACAGAAAGTAATTTGGTAGCTGACACACAGGAGCCCTTGGTTCACACTGTTTTTACACAAGAACTAGTAGTGGAGACAGAAGTCATCCAAGGGAAGGAAGAAGAATATGATATCCATGAACCTATGATTGACACTGCTGCTACATAAGAACTAGCAGTGGAGATAGAAGCTTACCAAGGGAGAAATGATGCACAAAAACCTATGGATGACATTGTTGTTATATGAGAACCAGCAGTGGAAATGGAAGCTAATCAAGGAGAGAAAGAAATTGTTACACAGAAATCCAGTGATGATGCTGCTATTACACAAGAACCAACAGCCGAAATGGAGGAGCTTCACCCTCAAGAGGCTGTTACACCCTCAATTGTTAGTGCATGTGGGAGAACACCAGGTCCTATCGAAGGATGGCGTTCTGAAAAGATGTTGTTGTTACAAGAGCTACAGAAATGGAAGTAGAAAGTGCCCTCTTTATAAGAGGGGGTGATCTCGCTCAAGGAACACAAAAGGATGATGGATTCCCTCAGGGAAAAATGATTAAAGGAAGAATGGGAGAGAGAATGGGAAGCACAGAGACATAAGGAAGCCATGAAGAAAAAGGACGAACAGCTGCAACTGTTACAGCAGCAGGTCCTGGATTTGAAAAATGACAATATAAAGCTTCGTGATCTTGCGTTGAACCTACTAGCATGCAGGCGATGATCCCCATCGTATCCAATGTTCCTTTGGGAATGTTATTATCTATTTTAGTTAAAAGCAGTTTTTGAGAACATGTCTTATTTGGGTTCTTCTACCTGAAATTTTCTTGAGATTTTTCGCACTTGCGAGTTTGATGAACATAACTTGATTTGCGAGCTATTTTTTCATAACATCATGTGTGAATATGTCAGCAAAAAAATGGTAGAAAGTGTCTTCTCCTATATGGGAGATTTGCAGTTGCATGCTTTTCTTTTGTTTATGAGAAACTAAATCAAATGGCATCTGGTCATGAAATTAGTTGAAACTAATGAACAAAGGATAATGTTATGGGTTTGAGCGGAACTAGGGATGGTTTACAAACTTAGGCATGAGTTTAAGCTGTTAATGAGCACCTGAGCACCCGAGAGATCGGGGAACAATCATTCCTCTATAGGAAGAGGATTGTGAGCATTTGCCTCAATTTGAATGCACAGATGAAAAGTCGAGTGTTAGCAGGATGTTGTAAACGCACCGAAGTGTGTAGCACTAAGTTGCAAGAAGGAGATCCTTTTGAATACATAAATTTTATGGCTACTATTACATGGGTACCCAAATATGTTCAAGTAGTGCAGACATTGGGGCATTCTGGATCGAGCTAAGATTTAAATTTCCTTTGATTTGGTTACAAGTAGAAGAATATTAGTTAGACTACCACCTATGTGATTATGAAGAAGAATCCTAACCAAGATAGTTGATGGCTACTCAGGGGTACAGAGCTTTGGGTTGAGAAACTACTGGTGATTATAGTTTTACAAACTCACATTGGGGGTATAACAGGAGAAGTTGAGGTTTTGCATGGGGACATGCAATTGCTTCAGTTGGGGGAAGATGTTGGATGTGACTTTTATACCTATTTTCTACACTTTCTTTCCCCAATTTTGATCATATTTTCCTCTAGGCCAGTGAAATTTCACATGTTAATCACCCATTTTCTCACTTATATAGCTTATTCCACTGTCATGTTATTTTGTCATGTTTTGTTGAATAATACAATACTATATTCCTTTTTATGGCTATCTGGGTTGAGCATTGGAGGAGTATTTTGGAAGCTCTTCTCTTTTTCAAGTGTTTTTTGCAAGAACAAGGTTATGGAGAGAACAGGCAGTGCTGATCGTTTTTAGAGCAGGGTAGAGCAGTTTGCTATTACGCCCTGTATGTTGTTACATGTTATTGTTACACATTGAATGTTGTTATAGGATGATGTTACACCACGTGTTGATACAGAGGATCACTACAACACCAAAGTTGTTGTTTCTAGTGATTCTCATTGCATCTCGAACCGCTATTCGATCGTACGATGTTGTTGCGCCAAAGCTGGAAAATTTGTGGGTACTATAACACACAATCGCTGTTAGGTGTTATGAATTGTTTATTTTAGAAGAAACAGACCCAAGTGGTTGCAATCTTAACCAATGTATCTGAGAAGTATTTGTGTTTAGAAATAGGTTGTAACTACTATTTTATGATCAGCATGAGAATCATGAGATTCTCATGACTGATCTATCCCTAATTTCGAGCATGTAATAATTATAAAAGAGACTCTATTTCCCATGTACAATGACGACATATAGAAAATCATTGTCACTCTGATCTTGTACATCTGAATTATTTTTAATATTAAAGTCACTATGGTGATGTTGTTACTGCTCTTCATCTAATTCGTTAACTAATCTCATGTTATTCATGTGCCTCTGCGAGGGAGGAAGGGCCCTCCTCTTTAGCAGGGACTGCAGATGTAGAAGTAGTGTACATTATTGTTTCTTTTATTGTCATATGATTTTTTGCTATTGTTGTATAGATTGTAACATAGATCTGCTTTTGTTCCAGATTATATTATGTTCTTACACTAATTTGATTAAACAGAATGATTGTGACCAACTAGTGTAGTCATTAGTCTACTGCGGTGCACCCTTACTCTAGTAATTTTGAAGTGTGATTGCAATTTTGTGCAGTGTTTTAAATTCTACATGAATGATTTAATTTTTGCAATTGATTCACTGACATATTTTACTGTTCTTTCTATTTTTCATTCTTGGCTATAGTGTATCAGCCCAGACAGTGTGAACTCTATTGAAATAGAAAGACTTACCCTGGGTTGACAATTAAATGTTGCAGTCCCAGTCAATTAGGCTTGATTAAAAAACACTATAGCTAGGTTATTCTACCATTAAGAACCAATCCTCCTCCAATGTTTTGAAGCACTTCCTCCCTGAAGCTTTAAAATGTGTGTCCCATATCTCGACCATTTAATTACAACAAATAATTACAATATTTACAATAGGTGGATTAACCAAATTGGGTTGTCACATAAATCATCACCAAATAAGTCATACATTAGATAAATCATACATCATATAAGTCATACATTAGTTACTTTAATCAACATAATCATAATCCATCAGGTGTTTTATATAGGTAAAAGTTCATATTTCAAATTGAAATGCATCAATATTACACAGATTTCATAAAAAAACATCGTGTGAATAGAAATAGGGCCTCAACGTAAGTAGCTATCTAGGTCAAAATGGGCATCACATATTATCAAAACGTGGGGTAGTCTCAACAAATAATATAGTATCCTCCTAAGTAGTAGACTATGTGTTAAGCTTATTACATTGAACCTTAACCTAGTCCACCAAGCGACACTTGGGCTTTTAATTTCTTCACTCCAATATGTGAAATAGTTTAACCATAATGGTTCCCATGTTTGAGCTCTAATTTATTTTGTAATATTCATTAGAAATATAAAGTCGTAGAACAAATACATGAAAAAAATCATCAATTTTATGCAAGTGGGTGGCAGTGCAAGGCGATAACGAATTGGTCCAATTTTCTATTTGGTCTTAAAAGGTCCTATAAATTGAGGTGAGAACTTCATCCCTTTCCCAAACCAAATGGTACTCATGTTGCTCGAATATTAATGAAATTGTGCTCTCCCAGTTCATAACTTTGATCAATATTATGTGCATCATAATAACCCTTCTATCTATCTTGTGCTTCATTTAACCTTTTTCTAATATTCTTTACCTACTCCATTTCTTAAACTAACTCTGACCCTACTAATACTTTGTACTCCAACTTTTCCCAACTTAGTGATGTCTTCATAGTCTCTGATATAGACCCTGACAAGGAGGCATATTAATCAATTTTTTATAATTTTTATTGTAGGAAAACTCTATCAATGGTAGTTACTTCTCCCATTGACAATATTATCCATAAAATACATTCTACCCATGTCTTCCATAACCTGATTTACTCTTTTAGTTTACTCATCTATTTCCGAATGACATGTAATGCTCAAGTTCAACTGAGTCCCCAATTCTGACTACAAACATATCCAAAACCTAGATTTAAATAGAGAGTCTCTATTAGAAACAATCTTGTGGGTAACCCATGTAGCCAAATAACTTCACTTATAAACACTTGTGCCACATTGGTAACAACACAATTTTCACTGACATGGGATGGAAAATTCTCTTCAACTTATGAACTACAACCAAGATGATGTTGTGCCTTTGTAACATGAGTGGAAAACCCACAATGAAATCAATATAAATGACCTCCCATTTAGATATAGGAATATCATGTGGTTGGAGGAGTCCTGCTAGGTGGTGATGGTCAACTTTCACTTGCTAACATTCAAGACACTTTGAGACACACTATACCTACCCAAAAGAAGATTTTCTTCATGCCTGCATACATCTTCTTCACACCAAGATGTGTACAATAATGTGCTCTATGTGAATTCTCCAGGATGGTTCTTTGTATACTCCCTCTCTTGGGGATGTACATTATTGCTTGAAATATCAATATTCCATCTAGTTCAAGGGAATAGTCCTAAAAATGTAGTTCTACCTTATTCCCACTCTAGAGCACTGATGTATCCTTTGGATTTTAATTATCTTCAAATATTTTATGTTAAACATGCTCGCTAAAATTAAACCCCAAGGGTACCAGAGAGGACATGTGTGGTCTTCTGCTTAGCACATTAACTACCATGTTCGCTTTTCCCTTCATGTATTAAATCAAAAAATTGTACTCACTAATGAATTCACTATGTCACCTCTATCTAGCATTTATATCCCTCTAAGTGAAGAGTTGTTTCAAGCACTCATGATCAACCTTTAGCTCAAAGCTTATCCTAACAAGATAATTCCTCCAAATTTCTAAGTTAGCATCATTGCTGCTAATTTTAAGTCAAGGGTAGCATACAACTCTTCATGTTTCTTAAACTTCCTAGATGGATAAGATATTACTCCCCCTTCTTGTATTAAAAGAACTCCTAATCCTTGCTTGGAAGCCTCTTTGCAAACTATGAATTCCTTCTCCATGTTAGGCACTCAAAGGATCGATGCACTAAGTAATTTCTTCAGTTCAACGAATGGAATGTCATAGTAATTTGTCCATTCATACCTAAATCCCATGTGTTGTGATGTGGTGATGGGTTTTGAAATCATAAAAAATTGTTCCTTGAATCATCAATAATAACCTACTAGCCCTATGAAGCTTCTCACCTCATGAGCATTCTTCAAAACTAGCCAATCCATTATGGCCTTCACCTTTTTTGGGTCAACTAAAATCCCTTCTCCTGAAATGATGTGCCCGAGGTAATGAATTTCCCTATGAAATAAATAACACTTTTATAGTTTTCCATACAACTTGTTTTCTCTTAACATGTCAACACAACCCTTAAGTTCTCTTCATGCTCCTTTTCACTCTTGGAATACACATGAATATTTTCCACAAAAACTTGCACAATCTGGTCCAAATACTTCTGGAACACACCATTCATGATGCTCATAAACATTATTAGTGCATTGGACAAACGAAATGACACTACTACAAACTCATAATGCACAAACTAAGTTCAAAAGGCCATTTTTGGGATGTATCCTTCCTTAATCCTAAACTGGTGGTATCCAGATCGTAAATAATTTTTTGAGAAAACCGTAGATCCCTTCATTTGATAGAAGAGATCATCTGTTATAGGCACTAGGTACCTATTTTTTACTATGACTTGATACAAGTCCATGTAGTCAATGAAAAATCTTAAGGAACCATCCTTGTTCTTGACAAAAGTCACCAACTCACCACAAGGTGAAATACTAGGTCTGATAAGTCCCAAATATAACACCTATTTTAATTTCATTTACAACTCACAAAATTTATCACCGTCCTGTAGAGTGTCTTGGATATTCGATTTGAGCCAGGTTTTAGGTATATTGTGAAATAAATCTCCCTCTTAGGGGTAATCCTTGTAACTCTTGTAGGTTTTAACCTCGTACATAAATTACTTGCATACGAATTCTAAATCACAGGAAAAATAAAAAATGCAAGAGGATAACACATAAAACACATATACACAGAGATATCCCATTGGATTCGAAAACCGGGACTACCAACTTGATTTTTCATTATATTCCTTTCCATGTTACAATACATATTTATACATGCCAAAGCATCCAATACCATGGACCAAAAACCATCACATCCAAACCCCCCACTTGTTGTTTTCTTTCCACAGGGGGGCATAGGAGAGCGTAGTCATTTTTCTAGCCCTGAAATGCCCATTGTTTCTCTACACCAAGAGAAATTCTCAGAGTTCACAGATTTTGTTAATGCATCTGCAGTATTCTTCAAAGTGTCCACCTTTAACAACAACACCTTTTTGTCTTCTATCATATCCCTCACAAAGTGATACTGAACATCAATGTGCTTTGTCTTTGAATGGTAAGTAGGGTTCTTTGCAAAGAAAATTGCACTTTGGCTGTCACAGTATATCCTTATAGCTCCCTGTACTAACCCCATACTTGAACACAAT
>APFE030106969.1:86144-113994 GCA_000404065.3 Pinus taeda | reverse complement strand
CTTCCATTCTTCATCGGTCACTCCCGTTGGTTTAGTACCCAGATCTACTGTGATCCACTGATCTTTATCCACCAACAGATCCTCCATATTGAATTTCCACAACTCAAAACTCTGACCATTGAACTTCTCAATCTCTATCTTTCTGCTGCTCGCCATCTTCTTTCACCACCAGAATCGATCTCGCAAATCTCCCACTGAACAAGGTCTACCACAGGCCTGAGCAAAACCCCTCAGCAACAAAGGCGTCCCCTTGAAGCCAAAACATCTTTGATACCAAATGTAGGTTTTAACCCCATACAAAAATTACCTGCATACAAATTCTAAATCACAGGAAAGATAAAAATGAAAGAGCATAACACATAAGACACATATACACAGAGATTTCCCACTAGATCCCAAAATCGAGACTACCAGCTTGATTTTTCATTATATTCCTTTCAATGGTACAATACATATTTATACATGCCGAAGCATCCAATACCATGGGCTGAAAACCATTGTGTCCAAAACCATGGACCAAAAACCATAGGTAGGTTCGCCCAACCTAATATAGGGTCCAAAAAACATTTCTCAGGGCGTTTCCCCGAACCCTATAGAGGGGCTGACCCGCCCCCCTCAAACCTCCCAGACAGGGGGGGCTGCCGCCCCCGCTGCGCAATCGGTGCAACGAACGGGGGGCTCCGCCCCCCCTCTAACCCCCCAGTTCACTACGTAGGTTAGTCGTGGAAAGAATATAACACAACCCAACAACTCTTTGGGGAGCGCATCTTCAAATTGTGGCAGAACTAGGTGTTGATCTAGTGAGGGCCCCTCCTCGTCACTTATCGTATTAACCACATATAATTTGTAGCATTCCTTCAGGCATCATTTTACCTCCATCGTTGATATGAATCAAAAGGACACTCCTCTCTTGACACCACAAATCTCAATTTATCTACCTTCGTCATCTAAATAGATCACTTTCTCCTTGAAATAGTCTACTAAAGATCATTGAGCCTCTAGACAGTCTGTTTTGATGATTACATTGTACATCCCCTATGCAGTGGTTTATGCCTTCAAATTAGTTGTACAAACCTCAAGGTTTACCCAACATTGGCCAACACTAGGTCCTACTACTTGTTTAAAGTCAGTGTTCTCATATGTTGCCAACCCACATTTTTCTAATGCAAATGGTGAAATGAAATTATATGAAGCATCAAAATCAAACAAAATTTAACTTTTACATGATTTATAATACTTGAGGCCTCTAACAAAGTAGATTTTTATTTTGATTGGTGGTTACTAATAGCCACATAAAGTATATGGTGGCTTCCTACTCCCCCCATAGGTTCCTTTCCTTCTCTATGGGTGTTACCAGGTTGTAACTTAGAGTAGTCATGTTGGTAGTGAGGCCCCTCACATCCACAACATTTACTACATGGTATAATATTAATAGAATGTTATGGGGTTCTCTGGAATGAAATCCTACTCCTACAACCCCTACCTCTTCTTGTAGCTTCACGTACCTACCCTCAACTTGTATGAGACCTCAAAGTTTGTAATGAAACTATACCGAAAACCATTGAAATCCATGCTACCATGGTTCTAAATATAACTCTCTTTCCATATGGAAGTGGCCTCAAACTTCCTCCCCTGGAGAAGGTCTTAGGGACCTTCCCAAAAACCTTGGTTGTTGTGGAAATATGACTCTCTTTACCCCTTTCAAATCCAGGTGGTCTTCTACATAGAAATCATTTTCAACTTCTTTTGTAAGGGAGGATAGTCTCCACATTCAAACTATTGCCCTAATCTTATATTTTAATCCATAAACGAAATTATTTGCCTGGTGTTGACCAGTGTCCATGTAGGAGAGATACTTTTATCTCATTTTCTTCTACTGTATGGTTTCCCTACAAAAAAACATGGAAGAAACATGCTGGTTTATCTTTGTAATATGCTAGAAGGTACTTCTTCCCGAACCTTTCCTAAAATTACTCCCATGTGATAGTGTTAGGAGTGAGGTGCATTTGTCACTCTAAGTTACCCCACTAATTCAAGGCACTCACTTTGAGCTAAAATATTGCTACCTTTACCTTTGAATTGGAAGTAAACTCTCTTAGTGTGAAACATCTTGTTATTTCTTTCAACAAGGCTTCTACTCATTTTCTAGCATGAACTCCATCAAATTCTGGTAACTTAATCTTCTTGAACTCCCTAGTAATGTCGTTGATTGGTGGTACTATATCAGAGTCCCTTGATCATTATAGTTTACTTCCCCTAATGTAGGGTGCTCTAGTTCCAACTCAATTTTTTGGCACCTTCTTCATGTTTCATTAATTGCCTCTAGGGAGTGAAAGATGAGAGTTAGATCTGATGATGGAAATGGTGGTTCCAATGGAGTTGGTCCTTAGGAACATCCTCCCCTACCACTATTCCCTCAGATCCTCACCAATATGAATTGGACAAATATCTACATGATACACAAGGCTCATTAGTGTAACTTAGGATAGTCTAAACTCCTACTTGAATTACACATATACAAATCATAGGGATAAGTTTTCTTTTAACTATGTTTGTAAAGAATCATTACTAATATTCATCAGATCCTCTTGGATCTACTAAATCTTCTCCCATCATAAGCTAAGAGAGTACCATGATTCCATATCAATCAACTACCCTTACTCACCTTCTTAGCATCAAAAGTTTCCCTCTTGTAATCTTAGTTAATTAATTAATTTAGTAATCCTAATGTTAATTAATTAATATTTAATTAATCCTTATGATAATTTATTATCATTTTAATATTTATTAAATATTTAAATTAATTAACTCAATAGTTTAAATTAATTTAATTAATGAAGTATATATAAATAGAAATAACTAAATTATTAATTAAAAACTAATAATATATATATATATTAATATTATATATATATATATATAATATATATATATATAATATATTAAGATAAACATAACAAGTGAAAAAAATAAATTAGGCACCCTATCTTCATGTTGGCCAGGTCCTTACATGAGGCCCACATCCCACCATAATCTCAGTAGAACCTCAGTGCCCAACACCTTCTCTCTAGCTCAACAGTCAGTCGTGTTCAACTTTCTAGTTGTAATCGAAAACTTAAGATATGCAAATGGTGATGGTGATGTTGAATGATTTTTATTTGATTTACAAGTACTAGTATAAGGACTATTATTGGATATCAAATCAAATTATTGGCAATTATCTCTACCAACCCAACAACAATGGATGTCTCAGTAATGGAGGTTTTAACAAAGTCTTTAGCAATGAAAATCCTTTTTGAAGTATAAGAAAATACCTTCTTCGTCATGGTGATCATGAGAATGTGGAATTTAAGAGATTTATTTTGGTTGGATATATTGGAGCTCTTTAAATTATGATTGTCATCTCTGTATTTTTCCATTAGATTGAACGAAATATTTTATCTCAAAAATGTACTCATCTTGTTACAACAATATTTTTCTTTGAATTTGATTTTTGGTCATTATAGGAAGGACTCATAGAGGATGGAGCATCAGAACAATTCATTAAGGTGGTAGCTAAGTTGTATTTCAATGAGAAAGAAAATGGAATTTCAGCTAAGACTAGTAAAATCCAAGGTGGAAGACGAAAAAAAAAAAAAACAGAGGGACCTTTCCTTACAAAGCATTTTTCACCCAGTCTCCTACGACCATTCTCATTGAATTTTTTATTTAGAGTCGGGTGATAAGATCCAACATTCTACAAAAGGAATGGTAGTAGACAAAATTCCAACAATTTTAGGTATTTGAGACATTCTAGGGCACACTCTTTGTATGGATATTGTTGTATTTGGATTGAAGTCTTTGGTATATTGGATATCTAAAATAATGGTTTCTTTGTTTGTAGATTTTCATAGTGAAATTATACGAATGAAGTTGATTGTTCCAATGGTTTTCCACACCTAGTTGTTTTTGGGTACAGGTGGTGGAAAAGAAGATAATTAGATTGAAAATGGGGAGTTTAAGAAAGATTGATGAAAAGGAAGGGAGGAGGCTTTCAAAAGAATTCAGTGAGAAGAACAATGAAGGTCAGGTTGTTGATTCTAGTGGAGAGGATCACCAAATAGTTTCCAAGTGGGTTGGATGCAATGCCTCCATCTACATTGTTGTAATTTTCGAATATATGGAAATTGAGGTGTTGAAATTTGCCAAAAATGCTACTTTTGTTTTAGTGCCAGAAATGCTAGGCATAGAAATCATACCTAGAGTAGTCTCAATATGCGTACATAAAGTCCACGAGAATGGATCTTGAGACTCGTGGGGAATTAACCCCACATGTATCTATTGGACCAAACACCCATGGCTATCCAGAAATGCTACTTATGAAAACAAGAAGACCATGATTCAACATCTCTTACATCTTTCACTATCGTTGGGTATGTATGTCTTGGTCCCATCTGTTAAAATTTAATCGAAGGGACATAAAATATTTACAAAGAGACTAAACGTTATACCAACAGACTAAAAACACTTTGTTGATGGTGCTAGACCAACCAACATGTCAGGGGATCTCCTCGATAATAAGTCCCAACTAGACCTTAGACCATTTGGTGTAGGAGTCCTAGTAGTGGTTCATACGGTATCGCCTTGACCGCAGTTGTGTGCAGAGGCAATCAGGATTTCCTTGTTGGTAGCAAGGGTGTGACCAATGCAGCAAGCCAAGGAAGGTGCATGAAGGGTTCTAACACACCGAAAGGGGAATGAGTGCACCCCTTAGAAACCTGTGGAAACACATAGCTTGAAAGGGAACAGATAAGAAAAGATACATCACAAGCTGGAAGGCAGGGAAACCAACGATCTAAAGTGATGGTTAAACCAACAACACATCTTAGTAAGATTCATACATACATATATAAAAAGAGTCCATACATACATGCATAAGCAAACAACTACATATATCATTAGGATAACTAAGATAATTGAAATAAAATAGCAACATATGCATGAAATGTGTTGGCTCTATTATATTAAGAGTGAAAGATCCAATCATATAATGCAACCATGACCAAACACTAGTTCCGACAGTGGAATGTTAAATTCACTGTCGCCTACTCCTCCAAAGAGATATACTAACTCTAAACTATGGAGAAGCCAAGACTCGTTACAATACACTCCAAGCTTTCTCTAAGATACACCTATAAGAAGCTTGGCTCCCAAAACAGTTGTACAATGAGTTATGAGGTTCTATAGATAGCACAAAGTGGGGTGACCCTTTACATTCCCCTTTGTGACTCTTCACCTACCCTCATGACTATTCAACTACTACATGACTGTTACATTCGACCATCGACACTTGGTCTTTCACTTTTACAAGATGTTACATTACAATCTGCACATGTACCCATGTGAGACAAAATAGGCTTGAGAAAGCCATGCAAGGCACTACTAAGGCTCGGACAACTATGGCAAGACAAAATCTTCTACATCTTCATGATGATCGACTGTGGCAAACTGATCCCAAGCTTGGTAGTCCATGATGGTGTCGGCGTGCTCAATGGTGACATCCTACTGAAAGTGAAGTCTCACCTCTATTGCATCCAGGTACACTGATCTGGCACCTCTATACAACGATTCTATTAACAAATGCGTCATAGTCTTGAGTGTAGCTAGACCAACAACATACTGATGCATAATGTCCGCGTTGATCTCCAAGTATGTGTTGGTGGCTATGCACATCAACTTGTCAAAGTACATGTCCAGCTCAAGTCAGAATTGGTTCTTGTCTTTGCCTCGGTGAGTGTGCCAATGGGTGGGGATCGCATGCATGTGCATAATGACATCCATGCTACTGAACACCTGTGCATGTGATCATCAACACCATTCGCCCTGTATACTCTATGCTAGCTATTGGGATGGGTCTATAACATGTATGGGCCAGTTTCATTAGTCTGTGTATGTTGCGCCTCTTGTTGGATATGTTCCTGTAGCACTTCCTTCTCTGCTTTGCGCAGCTCCTATTCTTCCCTGAGTTGCCACTTCAACTCCTGCAACTCCTTCTCTATTTAATCGATCCTTTGTTTGTCTCTTTGCCTTTGCACGATCCTCTTGTCGTGTTGCCTCAATCTCCAAAGTTGCTTTCATCACAAGTGGATCTACTTTGAACTTCTAGCTTTGCTCTGCCTCTGTGTTGTCAACAACCTTCCTCTTTCCTTTGTCGCACTTAAGTCTGCTACTAATGGTGCTGCTCTCTGTGATTTCGTGACTGTTTCATCTTGATATCCTTGTCTATGAACAACTTGGATTCTTCATAGATAGGCAATCTCATAGACACTCTCTCAACTGCATCTCTAGTTGTGCTCTCAACGATGTCCTTTGACCCTGCCCCCTAGGAAGCCATTGTACCTATGCTACTTAGAAGCAAATGAACACCTATGATACCTAGAGACATAGCAACACTCATGGAAAGAAGTCCATCAGTTGAAAACCAAAACAAACTTGAAGACTTGTTAGCTTGGAAGCATTTGGCCAAAAATGGACCCAAAACACTCCCAAAGTCTCCGAAGTTTGCTTAAAATCATGCCAAAGGATCCAAGTATGCCCCAAAGTCTTCAATTATTGCTTGATATCATTTAAAAACCCTAACAGTCGCATGCCAAGAGCCCTTGGAAGGGCAAAAAATCACTATCGGGAGGGAAAAAAATGGTTGAAAACCATGAAAAACCATTCTCGCAGGCTTACACAGTGCAATGCACAACAACTGTTAGATATGGCCAATCAATGGCCTAGATCTAAGTAGCTAATCACAAATCGGCAAGTAGAGAGGACTTCAAGCTGGGCAAAAGACACCATCGATCAATGATCTCCAACGATCGGATCGACGGGTCATAATCGAAAAAGGTGGGTCAGTGGTTACCAACATAGACCAGGAGGCATGAGCGATTGCAATCGGTGATTAAACACAGACTGTTGATTGCGTGCACAGATCAACAAACCATGTTACATCACCGGATCACTATTAGTGGTAACCTTTAGGGGCGGGGCCTTTACATATATATCTATGCAACCCGATTAGTGGATCCGATGACATTTTAAATGATGTTTCATAAGATTTCAGGTCCACACCAAAGTGATTTTTAATGCTTTTTTTGTGTATTTTGTTATATAATGAAATACAAAGGGAAACAGGGTAGCGCCAATTGTGATGAAGCCCAGACCCGAAAGGGTTCGGGAATGAAAATGTATAATCTTTCAAATCCAGGGAAAGCCATTTTCCATGTATTTTCAGTGTTTTATGCATTTCATAATACAAAGGAAATATGCAGGGAATGGGCCGAATGTGACTTGAGATAACCCTAAGGGTGGACCCGATAGGTGAAAAAACCCTTTTTTAGGACTTTTGAAGTAAAAAATACACAGAGAAGGCAGGAATTTACAATATTGCATCCTTTCTCTGTTCATAACAGAAGCAGTCACTGTCCGCATTTTAAAGGGATTTCATAGGCGCAAAGAGCCATTCCAGCATAGAGCGAGGCTGAATCAACCCAAAGTGATCGTGGAGCTACAGCATGACACAACCAAAACAAATATAATGATTGTGGGGCATCTATGGAATGAGAGAGCTCCAAGACAATGCAGCAAACTATCCAAAATATCAGAATGCATTTATTCTTCTGTTAGAAGAAGAAACCTTTGAGCCATGCTTTCCTAGTCAAAGATCAAACAATTAAACAAGATAGAGGGATAGATTAAGACCTCTCAACCCTCAGAAGGCTCAGCATCACTGTACAAAGCTATAAATATCTGAAAGCAAAATACAATAGAGGTTCAACTTTTGGAGATTGTTCCTCCTCTGTTCCTTCAAGCTTCTCATCTTCATTCTAGCAATATAAGCTTCTTTTGCTATTATATGTTCAATTTCCATTCTCTTTGTTGTTCTATTCTTGCACTTGAATAGGTTATTCAAGTTTTCTGTTGTGTCTAATGCCAGATAATTGTCATATTATCTCTACATTGATAAATTAGATTTGCAAGTCGCATTTAATTCCTGTAGCTGGCCATTCATATGTGTTTATGTATGCAATCTGCTGGTACAGTTAGTATCCTCCATATGTTCATTCAATCTATAAATTATTGAGCATTAGTGGTCTAAAGCCTTGTATTGGTGAGAGTGTTCATGCATGTCTTGAGTGAGAATAGAGATGAAATGGTTATTTGAATTGATCCAAACCATCATCCATTCCAATAGTTCTGAGAACAATATTGAAGATTATATGTTACCAGGCATCTCTGAGCTGCAACCTAGGAGAGTTTCCTAGAGTGATAACATAATTGGCGTCGTTGCTAGGGAGAGGAAACTGAAGCTCAGCTTCCGTGGAAAACGACATAAATCCAGCTTTGATGATAGACAAAGTCCGGGCACTTTTTGGTTGTAATCATCTATCTGGCGACTCTACTAGAGGCCAAAATTCTTGGTGACTCCAATTCATAGTTTTCGCTTAGTTTGTGAGGCATACTCGAAGAAATCTTTAGAAGCTACAAGCTGAACAAGTACCCGACCGTAAAAAAATCATCAAAGAGAGAAAGGTATGGCAGAAAGGAGCATCAGGTTCAGGTAAACCTAAAGAATCTCCTATATCTCTTCAAGGAAGGCCTGTAATAGAACAAATACATGTTGAGAGTATAGCATCCAATACTAGCAGTGAAGAAAAACTCTTAGAGATTCATAAATCTCCTTATTCCTTAGGTTCTCCTTTTGCTTTAAGCCCAAAGGAAACCTCACCTCCTATCCATCATACTCCTTTAGTCTTATCTTACGAGTCACTCCTCATCCCTCCATCATTCAGACTACCAGTACTCTTTTAGTCACCAAATCTATGGCAGGTCCACGAGCACCTACCAAAATGGAAAGAATCATAGCTACTAGGTATGGACCTCTAATACTACCCACTCCTTTGAATGCCATGCACACTAGAGAATATCAGAAATATAGGCCTAAGTTCACTGGGACTGAAGGTGTTACTGATGAAGAACATCTGGAGTCATTCTATAGCTATGCTGATAACCTGGACATTAGTGAAGATGATGTGTGGATGAGAGTCTTTGTCCAAAGCCTAGATTGAGAGGCTAGAAAATGGTTTAGAGAACTAACCCCAAGATCTATAGCAGATATTGAAGCTTTAGATGATGCATTTCTAAAGAATTGGGGGGATAAGAAGGATCTCGTCTACTACCACACAGAGTTTGGAAACTTAAAGAGAGCTAAATGGATTGTAAAATTCATATATTTTAACATAGAGGTGAAGCCCACTAAGCTTGTCGAAGGCCAGGGCTTTGCTAAACTTATGGATGAAGAAAATTGCAACTTGTTAGACATAAATTGCATGGGTCTAAACTCAGATGATGAGCAGACAGAGAGAGCAGCAGAAGGACAAAATCAAAATCAGTCTCTGGCTAAAACTATAGCCACCTGTGAATGGTATTCTAGCAAAGTTCATCTTTTGCAGAAGCTAAAAGTCGCTCCAAGGCTTAGCTCAAGTCAAGTTCGGGCCATTAAACTCAAATCAGCCAAATTCTGCATTAATAAAAATCTTCTTTATTAGAAAGACCCATCAGGAATCCTCTTGAGATGTCTAGATAAAGAAAAAGTTGTGGAAGGCATACTGTTGTACAGGTAAATCTCCTCTGCGGACAGAGGCGATCCCACTAGCCTAAATGGGGTCTAGCAACAATCAAACAACGCTAATGCGCAGGTTCCTAATTGCAAAGTAAAGGCTAATGATGAGAGCCTACCTCGAATCCAACGCTAGTATTCATAGAAGAGTCGTCGCTTCCATTCTTTCGCTTCAGCTGGTCACAATCCTCACGATCCTCGTGAATAGACACCTGCACACACAAAGAACAAGATAAATAAAAGCATAAAATCCAAGAAATGCAACTATGTATCGGTCAAAAAGGATATAACTCAAACATCATAATAAAGACACATGAGTGGAACCATAATGATAGTCGTCTATTATTATTGATAAACAAAAGAGAATACAACCAAGTTCTGACATCAAATCCTCCTTTGGTTGGGTGATCAGCAACACATTCCTTGCAAAGCTTGTAGGGGATGGGGAACAAGCCTCTCTCTCCTTGGTTACTTGGACATGGATCTCCTCCTTAAGGATTTAGCCTCATAGGGATGAACAAGGCCTCTTGCAACATGAGCTTAGCAATTGTCAGACTTTGGGACTTAGATTTGGGAGCTTGAAAAGTAGAATTACTAACTAACTTGTTAAAGACAAAGGAACAAGCTTATATAGAGGTAGGAGGAGTAGATAAGACCATCCACTTGATTCATGGGATTGTCCTTATCATTAGGAAGCTTCCATGAGAGGTGGAGAACTACTTCCCTCCGTGGGAGATTCGAAGCCCAACTGAACTAACTCAAACTCGAATTAGTTCATGGATAGGTTAGAAGGAACCTTCAGAAGTTTGTTTGTTAAAAGCTTTACCCAACTAGGTTGGCGCTAGTGCGACTCTGAGATAGAGTTCCAGCTGGCGCGCCCTCTTTGGAGGATTTCCCCCATTGTCACGAGTGATACACTGTGGAACAACGCCAATGGAGAAAGGGCTATATTTTTGGGTATTTTGCAGAAGGCGTCTTTAACGCATATGGAGTACATACTCTAGGGGATATAATGCAAGTGTTTTCAAGTTATGTCACTTCTCACAGGTCCCGGAATAGGTCCTCCAATGTACGGGAGAAGGGGTAACAGGGACGGTGACAAAATACTGTGTAACAGATTCCCCCTAAAGCATGAAGCCTAAAAGAGAGGGGTGAAGTGCTTTACAAGAACATGGTCGACTGAAAACACGACTGCCAGAGAACCTGCACGAAGTACAACTGATAACTCAAATACATGATGTACATGGTATGGGCGCAGCCATCCATAGTAGAGTAGATAAAAATCTGGATCCCAGGTATGGACGCAGCCATCCAATGAGGATCAATGAAATAGACTCAGGCATGGTCGCAGCCATCCAATAAATGAGTCATGTAGTGATTACAATAATCCACAAAATGCAGCCTGGATCTCAACAGAAAAATCCAGGGTCTTGCGCTCCAACTCGACATGAACAAAGTAAAAGTTCAAGCATGGGAATATAGGAGTCGAAGTCGAACATGTGAGAACATCATCTGATTACTAGTCAACGATGAAAACTGTTAACAAACACGAGAGGTACCACCAATAATGACAATGGTCCTCAAGGTACTATAGGTACAATCCACGGCGTGCGAATCAGTGAGTCGGTGTCAAACACCCGTAGAATCATCCGATCGGAGGCCAATGATGAAAACCTCGCGTCGAACATGAAGAACCTGCCATTGAGGAATGCAGGCTCAAAGGTACCTGAAGGGAATCTCTAAGTCAACTTCTTGGATAATGAGTTGAAGTCAACAGGAAATGACCTTGATCAAGGGTGGGCCATGATGTTTCCCACATCATCGACATGAGACAGAGAAGGATAAAATGTTTTGTGTGAGGTATCAGAGGGAGGTTGAGTATTCTGCAGAGGTCAACTTCTTCTTGAACATATCGGTGGCACGACAGTGGACTTGGCAGTATTTGACATCAAATGATCAAGGGTCATGGTGACAAGGCGATGAGCAGATGAATGGTCAAACAGGATAACCCAAACCCACGAAGGCAAGTGTCAAACAAGATGAGATGTCCCCACCCAGAGACGAATGCAGACAAGTGCCATGTTCAAGAGCGACATACTGCCAACACGACGATGATTACGGTTCCTTTATTCCCCCACCATTTCTGACGAGTACCTCGGTTATTTTTGGATGAAAATCTTGACGGGGATAGCATATGCTCGAGAGGTGTCATTTCGATGGAATCCAATGTCATTAAGTTTTAACGAGTCTGACAAAGGAAGAACTCAGCGTCTTTTCATGTTTAGAGAGTTTGAAAAGACAGCGAAAAGGAAACTCCAGGGGTGTCATTTTTCATAAAGTTGTGTCTCTCGAGCCCGAAAAAGTATAAAACAATGCTCGAAAGAACCGCCCGATCATTACGACCAAGGAATACTTTTCATAAGTAGTGACTCTGATCTGAAAAAGTAAAAAAGCGATCAAAACCACATCTCTTTGTGACCATTAAAGAAACTGGGAATGACAAGGGTCTGATAATCTTTTCATTTTTAAACGGTCGGAAAAGAGTTGAAAGTAGACCTCCATTTTTATTCTCTTTAACGAGTCAAAAAGGAAAAAATACTCGGCAATCTTTTCATATTTTATGAGTCAAAAAAGAGCTTAAAGGCAACTTGTCCTAGAGGAACAAGTGGTATAAAGGGTAGCAACTGGTTCTGGCAATGGTGGAACTTCTCAAAACATGTAATGATCAAGAGGCTGGCTAACAAAACCACTCTTAACTGCAGTCCCTCAGGAAAGGAAAACAAGCAAGTGAAAGCATATGATCGGCCAAAGAGACGGTGGCGATGGGATGAAAACAACCAAGGCTCATCTAACAGAATTTAGCAGATAAAGATGGCAATCACGAGATGTACATTGGGTATGGGTTCATTTTTACACAAGATTGAACCACAAAGAACTCTGCTTGGATTTAGTTTCATGTTTACACAAGCTTGAAACAAAAAACGATGCTTCTTATAAGTTTGCATGCCCCCAACATAATGACACAAAACGAGGTACATGTCGGAAAAAAGAGTTGGTTCATTTTTTAATGAGGTTGACATAGTAAAAGAACTATCCTCATAACCCTTGTTTCATTTTTTAACGAGCTTGACACAAGACAAGGAACTGTGCTCCGACCACTCCTAGTTTCATTTTTTAAGGAGCTTGACATAGGAAAGCGAACTATGCTCCATACGAACTTCATCATGATGAACAAGAAGTCGTAGCTTCCAAGAGTGCCACTCCTGGTGGAAGGATCACATCTTTGAAATCAGGACCCAATGCCCCTAGGACACTATGCACGACAACGACATCATTGGATACAGGCACGGGGTAAGTAGCCATGTAGTTGACCTGCGGGGGGGCAGATGCAACCGGTGGATAAAAACTAGGAGGGGATGTCAACTGCGCAGGAGGCACCGAGGGACTAAAGAACGATAATTAATTAATAGTCACAATCCTTCCGTCGTGTGGAAAGCAAACCACATGGAAAAGTGAAGAAACAAGGGCCCCCATGGCATAAACATAGTCACGACCAAGGAGAAGACTGAAATCTAAATCACCTTTTGTAACCAGCACGTCGATATAGACGGTTTTGCCTCCCAAAGTAATAGGGAACTGTGGGAGCATCCCCAATAGTTGACTGGTTCCTCTGTCAAATGC
Organism: Pinus taeda; assembly: GCA_000404065.3. Lineage (NCBI taxonomy): Eukaryota > Viridiplantae > Streptophyta > Pinopsida > Pinales > Pinaceae > Pinus > Pinus taeda. Next base: position 100,667 of record APFE030106969.1, on the reverse strand, counting down.
CATCCGATTCTGTGCGATTAGCACAAGCTGTGGGGATCCCAAAGCTTGCCAAGTAGTGGAAGGCATAAGACTGATAGATGCACCCTCATCCAAGACAGTGCCAGGTACTGTCGTATCACCGGCATGTGCCGTAATCTGGAAAGGCACATGGGATGGAAGGCAGAAGGTGGTCAAATGACTCTAGTCAAAGGAAACAACTGAACTACTCAGTGGGGGAATCGTATGATTGCCCCCTGCTCTATAGGAACCGAAGAAGGACTCTCGGAATTAGCTGGGATGGGAGAGTCATTTTCGGACTCCAGAGAATCTGACGAGATGAGAAGAACATGAGAATGATGCTCCTATGAAATAGAGTGATCGATGGGTGGTGAACTCGAGACGACACTCTTTCCGACCAATGGTTGGTCTGGAACAGGCTTAGCATAGCCATGTTCAGAAAGACGGGGATGGACAAGAGAAGAATCTAAGTCAATCTCTTTGTCGACAGGGGGAGGATCTGAAGAGAGCCTTTGATAACCAATGGGGAGTTGGGGTGAAGAAGCTGTGATACTTTCCAAGACAGCGGAAGCTTTATCCATGAGCAGACAAAGGTGAAGGAGATGATTGCCTTCACATAGCCTACCGGCGAATCGAATCTTCCCTTTCTTCTTACCATTGCCCGTTGATAGGGTAGCATCGCCATGAGCTCCAGAGGGTGATGAGGGGCAGGCTGGATCACGAGACCATACTTCTAAGACCTTAGGAAGGCCAGGACAATCCCAGAGAAGATGATCTCCCTTGCACAATCTACAAGGAAACTTAACCTTCCACGGAGGAGCAGAAGGAGTTTCGACCTGAGATGTACTCAGAGGAGTAGGTGTACTTCTAGCCTCTCGCTTCTGAGACTTCTTCTTCATCGTCTTCTTCTTCTTCTTCTTCTTAGCCACCTTGTTAATCGAATCCAGAATTTCACCAGGCGAAGTAGAAGATGAGGACGTAGAAACAGGCGAAGAAGGGGAGAGGTCCACCTTGGAATCAACATAATGTTGTTCAGGTGGAGGAACTGATTGACCAGTCATTGAAAGCACAGAGGTTTAGAACAACCAAACAGGCAACCCAATAGTTAACCCAGGAAGGGACAACGTTTCCATGTAAGGAGCACCAACATTCCCAAAAGGAGGAAAATGACCAGGATTCCCTTCAGAGGGGATTCCTGGGTTGGTGAACTCTGGAAAAGTTGCCATCAAAACTGAAAAATCACACACGGGACTGAAAAAGTCATGACAGACAACCAAACGACCAACAAATAGAATCTAACAGGGCGTGTGATCATGGGCAAATAAATTTTAAGACACAAGGACATAGCTTGACCTTTTCATCTTTAAAGAGTCGAGAAAAGGACAAAAAGATGACTCTAGTTGCCTTCGAATGTTTAATGAGCCTGAAGTGACAAGCGCTCAAACGAGCCTTGTATTTTAGGGAGTCCGAAAAGGATCAAAAAGTGACTACTCTGGAGAACTAGGCAAGGGGTTTACTAGACAAACCGTAAAACTGCATATACACCTTAGCAATCAAATGAAAACAAAGGACTTTCCGTACGACAGTCAATCTTCCCAAATGCTGTGTTCGGTGCGTTACGGGCTGTAAGGCTGCAGACACGGCTTCTTGTGGATCAAGGATGATAACATAGGGGTGTCTCCCCATATATACGCGATGGTACATGGGAGCACAAGTCCGTACTAGACCACAGTTGAGTCACACAAGGAGGAATCACCCAACCTTAAGTGAAAACAAAAGTGACTAGGTTTAACAACACCGGAGCATGTCTCTAGCCTAGACCTCTAGAATGTGAGTGTTATGTCCCAATGCATTTTTAGGTTCATTCAATTTATTTTAAAGTTGATCTTGTGTTAAGTTTTGGTTTTCAGGTCCTACTGTATGTAATCTCTCAAAATCCCTAAATGCAATCTATATGCCAAAACATGTCATTCCATTCGATGAATGCTAATTACAAGAGAGTTGAAGAGATTTCATGCAAATGAAACGATCACAAAACAACAAAAGAGCTTCCCTAATGAAGCTAATGCAAATTAATAAACTTTTCTTTAAGATCACTAAATCACTAATCGAAATGAAAAGTTCTAATTTTCATTAACTAATACAAAGCAAAAGAGATTTTTCTTTTGTTGATGGGAAAATGCACTAAACAACTTTGATAAATGATGACAAACAAATTCTATTCAATGCAAGCACATTCAGTTCCCTAAATCACAAATCAAACCTCCAAAGAACGAGAAAAGTCCCAAAGACACCAATGAGCCGTGTAATCTAGGCTCAAAGTGAGATGAAGCTGAATTCAAGTGAAAGCAAAGCAATTCAGCCAAATAATGCAATAAAATGATTTAACAACCACTAAACGAGTGCAAGGGAGCAATCAGAAAGTTGACTGGACCAATAGAAGACCAAAACTCCTAAGGAAGGCTTGACACACAAAGCCACTAGATGCCTTAGGGGTAGAAATGTGAAATCGATGGAAAATGGCAAACACCCAAAGGGTAAAGGTAATCTATGCAATTGTAATCTATGCACAATTCACTTGAAAAGTATGCAAATGTAATCTGTGCATAAATGAGAATTCTAATTATGCAAGTGTGATCTATGCAAGAGAATTCTCAAACACAAGATGATTCTAATGTAATCTAAGAACCAATCAAGTGCAAATCAAGAAAATTGGGGAAGAGTTCCAAAGATCAAAAATAAAAACACTCAAAGGAAATTAACACTCATACACAAAAGCAAAAAGATGCAAAATTATCAAGAGACTGAGACAAACCTCCAAGTAATGACCAAAGGAAATCAAATTAAGAATTTCTCAAAAGAGAGACTCAAAACCAGTCAAACAAGACTCCAACACACTCAAATTGTTGGAAAAAAGGTACCTAGAACAAAAACCAAGCTTAGGAGGCTCAAAACCAAGCAAACCTCAAAAGTTGGCAGGCCTGGCGCGACTGTCAGGCTGCAACTAGCACCTTTTATGGATTGGCGCGGGTTGTCGATGAGCAACTTGTGCCAACTGGCGTGACTGTAACGCTATAAAAGAGTGCTAGCTGAGTTTTCTATGGAAAAATAAAAAACAAACGAGCCAAAGCTAAGTCAACAGTACTAGGCACACCAAGAGGCAAGAAGCAACACAGGCATCCAACCCAGAAAGCTAATCAAGTAGGAGAAACCAAGAAATAACCAAGAAAGAAGGCAAGTTCCAAGTCGTTCAGTTCGCAAAACGAAACCGGAGATGGACTGAAGTGGCGTTGATCTACTTTGCTAATGCACAGCAATAGCGTTTCGAAGGCTATCTGGCCAAACTTCAGGTTCCGTCCAATAGTTTACAAATCAAACAACAAGAAAAGACAAACAAACAAGGCAAAAGCCAACTCCCCAGCGGAGTCGCCAAATTGTTGTATAGGTAAATCCCCTCTGTGGACAAAGGCAATCCCACTAGCCTAAATGGGGTCTAGCAATAATCAAACAATGCTAACACACAGGTTCCTAATTGAAAAGTAAAGGCCAATGATGAGAGCCTACCTCGAATCCAACACTAGTATTCGTAGAAGAGTCTTCGCTTCCATTCTTTCGCTTCAGCTGGTCACAATCCTCACGATCCTCGTGAATAGACACCCGCACACGCAAAGAACAAGACAAATACAAGCATAAAATCCAAGAAATGCAACTATGTATCAGTCAGAAAGGATACAACTCAAACATCATAATAAAGACACATGAGTGGAACCATAATGATAGTCGTCTATTATTATTGATAAACAAAAGAGAATACAACCAAGTTCTGATGTCAAATCCTCCTTTGGCTGGGTGATCAGCAACACATGCCTTGCAAAGCTTGTAGGGGATGGGGAACAAGCCTCTCTCTCCTTAGTTACTTGGACATGGATATCCTCCTTAAGGATTTAGCCTCATAGGGATGAACAAGGCCTCTTGCAACATGAACTTAGCAATTCTCAGACTTTGGGACTTAGATTTGGGAGCTTGAAAAGTAGAATTACTAACTTACTTGTTAAAGACAAAGGAACAAGCTTATATAGAGGTAGGAGTAGATAAGACCATCCACTTGATTCATGGGATTGTCCTTATCATTAGGAAGCTTCCGTGAGAGGTGGAGAACTACTTCCCTCCTTGGGAGATTCGAAGCCCAATTGAACAAACTCAAACTGGAATCAGTTCATAGATAGGTTAGAAGGAACCTTCAGAAGTTTTTTTTTTTAAAACTTTACCCAACTGGGTTGGCACTACTGCGACTCTGAGACAGAGCGCCAACTGGCGCGCCCTCTTTGGAGGATTTCCCCCATTGGCACGAGTGATACACTGTGGAACAATGCCAATGGAGAAAGGGCTATATTTTTGGGTATTTTGCAGAAGGTGTCTTCAGGGCATATGGAGTACATACTCGGATATAATGCAGGTGCTTTCAAGTTATGTCACTTCTCAAAGGTCCCGGAATAGGTCCTCCAATGTACGGGAGAAGGGATAACAGGGACGGTGAAAAATATTGTGTAACACATACACCAGTTCCATTCTAGCATCTGTTGAGGGCATCATTATTGGAAAACAACAGCCCACAAATTCCTAAGGGCTGGGTATTATTGGCCTACTCTTTTCTCTGATGTGTTTTCTTTTGTAAAAGTTTGTGACAAGTGTTAGAGGTTTGCAGGAAGACAACAACTAAAAACTCTGCCCTTGAAGCCAGTACATGTCAATGGTCCCTTTCAGCAATGGGGCTTGGACTTTATAGGTGAGATCAACCCACATTCTAGTGGCCAACGCAATTAGATCTTAGTAGCCACTGATTATTTCAGCAAGTGGATTGAGGCTACACCCACTAAGAATGTCAATCATCAAGTTGTCATAAAATTCTTAAATGAGAATATTTTCGCTGGATTTGGTTTCCCAACCAAACTAGTCACTGATAATGCAGCAGCTTTCAAGGCAAAAGAATTGGTGGAAATGATTGAATGCATGGGCATTCAAGTAGTGCATTCTACCTCATATTATCCTCAAGGCAGTGGCCTGACAGAATCATCTAACAAGAGTCTGGTAAGGGTAATCAAAAAATTGTTAGAGGACAACAAAAAGAGCTAGGATTCCAAGTTGAAGTTTGCAGTATGGGCTAACGGAGTTACCCTCAAAAAGTCCATAGGGAATTCTCCATTTAAGCTAGTTTATGGAACTGATGTTGTTTTCCCTATCTAACTGATTCTCCCTGTGGCTAAATTCTTGCAAGAAGAACAAGATGAAGAGAATGATATGGTATGAAGAATGAATAACCTGGTTGAACTACAACAGATCAAAGAATAGCTAGTTCAGAAGTCAAGGGCTCATCAGAAGAAAATCAAAGAAATATTTGACAGGAAGGAAAAATTGGGCAATTTCCAAGTTGGTGATTGGGTGCTTAAATGGGATGCATTTAAGGAAAAGAAAGGTAATCATGGCAAGTTTTACTCCTTATGGACAGGTCCTATCATCACTCAAATTTAGCAGAACAATACATTCATTCTGCACAGTCTCGAAGGAGGAGTACTTTTGGTAGCCCAATAAATGGGCGATTCTTGAAACTTTATTTCATTTAAGGCTTTAAAGCCTTGTCATTGTAAATATTTTTTTCCAGTTTTTATTTCATTACAAAATAGACTCCATGCCCAATGGAACACTAGAAGGAAGATTTGATATTTGTTTTATAGGAAAGGCATGATCTATGATCCTTGAAACCTCACACGGAGGATTTCATCCCTAGAAGGAGCCAATGTTAGCCTTGGAAGAATTTAGCCCAAAAATGGACCCAAAACACTCCCAAAGTCTCCGAAGTTTGTTTAAAATCATGCCAAAGGATCCAAGTATGCCCAAAAGTCTTCAAATATTGCTTGAGATCATTTAAAAAACCCCAACAGTCGCATGCCAAGAGCCCTTGGAATGGTGGAAAATCACTATTGGGAGGCAAAAAAACACTTGAAAACCATGAAAAACCATTATCGCAGGCTTACACAGTGCAATGCATAGCAACTGTTAAATCTTGCCAATCAACAACCCAGATCTAAGTGGCAAATCGCAAATCGGGAAGCAGAGAGGACTTCAAGTTGGGCGGAAGACACCGTCGATCACTGATCTCTGACAATCGGATCGGTGGGTCACAATTAGTAGAGGTGAGTTGGCAGTTATCGGCATAGACCAGGAGGAATGAGTGATTATGATCGGCGATTAAATGTGGACCGTCGATCGTGCGCGTGAATCGAAAACCCACATTACTCCACTGGATCGTTATCGGCGGAAACCTTAAGGGGCGAGGCCTTTACATATATATGTATGCGACTCGATTAGCAGATCCGAAGACATTTTAAATGATTTTTCATAAGATTTCAGGTCCACGTCAAAGCCATTTTTAATGCATTTCTTGTGTATTTCGTTATATAACGAAATACAAAGGGAAACAGGGCAATGCCGATTGAGATGAAGCCCAGACCAGAAAGGGTTCGGGAATGAAAATGTATAGTCTTTCAAATCCGGGGAAAGCCATTTTCCATGTATTTTCACTGTTTTACGTATTTCATAATACAAGGGAAATATGAAGGGAACATGCCAATTGCGACTTGTGATACAACTAAGGGCAGACCCGATAAGTGAATAAACTATTTTTAGGACTTTTGAAGTCCTAAATACACAAAGAAGGTGGGAATTTACAGTATTGCATCCATTCTTTGTTCATAGCAGAAGCAGTCACTATCTACATTTTAAAGGGATTTCATAGGCCTGAAGAGCCATTCCACCATAGAGTAGAGGCCGAATCAACCCAAAGTGATCGTGGAACCACAACATGACACAACCAGAACAAACAAAATGATTATGGGGCATCTCTGGAATGAGAGAGCTCCCAGACATCGCAACAAACTATCCGAAATATCTGAATGTGATTATTCTTATGAAGAAGAAGAAACCTCTGAGCCATGCTTGCCTAGTCAAAGATCCAACAGATAACCAAGATAGAGGGATAGATTAAGACCTCTCAAGCCTCAAAAGGCTCAGCATCATTGTAAAGAGCTATAAATATCTGAAAGCAAAATGTAATAGAGGTTCAACTTTTGGAGATTGTTCCTCCTATGTTCCTTCAAGCTTCTCATCTTCATTATAGCAATATAAACTTCTTTTGCTATTATATGTTCAATTTCCAGTCTCTTTGTTGTTCTATGCTTGCACTTGAATAGGTTATTCAGGTTTTATGCTATGTCTAATGCCAGATAAATGTCATCTTATCTCTGCATTGACAAATTAGATTTGCAAGTCTCATTTACTTCCTATAGCTGGCCATTCATATGTGTTTATGTATGAAATTTGCTGGTAGAGTTAGTATTCTCCATCTATTCATTGAATCTATAAATTATTGAGCATAGTGGTCTAAAGCCTTGTATTGGTGAGAGTGTTCCTGCATGTCTTGAGTGAGAATAGAGCTGAAATGATTATCTAACTTGATCCAAAGCATCATCCATTCCAATATTTCTAAGAACAATATTGAAGATTATATGTTACCAGGCATTTCTGAGTTGCAACTTAGGAGAGTTTCTTGGAGTGATAACAAGACTGACTTGCAACATACTTGTATGACTGATTGTGAATATTACAAAATTTCCATCGAGAGGCTAGGAGACTGACTGGAAAAACTGTGCAAAGCATAGTCCAGGCTATCAGGAGGATGACTGACTACTAGAACTGTGCAATGCACAATCCAGCTTGGCCTACTGAGTATTGAAACCGTGCAATGTGCAATTTCAGTCAGCAAGGGCATGCATGCCCAGAGACTGCATTGCTCAATTTTTTGGCTTAGTAGGGCACTGCCTCCCAGAATTGCACAATGCAAGCCTGGAGGTCAGTGTTGTCCAGATTTATGAAATTTCTAAAGGGAAGGTAGAGCCTTCACTTCCAGAAATTTGCATTTTTGTTTGGGCAAGGGAAGGTCTGGGCCAAGGTAGTCCAGACCCACCAACAGGCAACTGAAAACATGAAAAGGTTTGGATGCATGGAGAGACTAAGTGTAAGCAAGAGTGAATGATCATGGATGAAAACACTGAATGTAGGATTTAGAAAACACGAACGCATGCATATGTGTGAAACGAGTCACTACAATGATGACCATCAATGAAAAACAATGTCATGCATGCAACAGTAGTGAGATGCAAATAAAAATTGAAACAGTGCTTCTACAAGATAATATACATTAAAACGACAACATGCGTTCAAAAAAACAAAGCAAACATCATTCATACAAAGCAAAATATGAAAAGAGATAAAAAAAAATAGCAAATGAGATGAAAAACAGACTTACCTTGAAAACGTTTAGTTCAATGTGCCGAAGACTCCCAGATGTGATGTGGGATGTCAGAGCTGCAAGATCACTGTGAGGAATGAGCTTTGCAATGTTCGGAAAATGAGTTTTAATAAGATTGAGGTTATGACCTACATGCCACAAATCTAGGAAAAAGTGACACTTGGAGGGAAGTTTCTAAAATGATCTTTACATGTAACCTCTAGTTAATAAAAGTAGATCCCTAAAATTAGGGATGCCTTTTGCATGTTGTCTTTTGCTATTTTGGAAAAAAGCCGCCCATGCATGCAAATCAGGATTACTCAATCTCGGAGGGAACCAATCAACCTAAAGACACATGCAGCAATTTGCAAGTCTAGAAAATGGATTTGTGTAGTTTCTGAGCTCAGTAGGGCTGGTTGTCCCTCAAGCATAGCGCAATTTCTAGGCTCAGTAGGTCACTACCTCCCAAAATTTCACAATTTATGGGCTAAAGCCCAGTGTCGGGCTGGATTTCATAATTGTCTGAGGGAGGGATGCCTAGCTGGATTGCGTAAATATGGAGCTCAGCAAGAAGCCCAACAAGATTGTGAAATTTCTAGAGGGAAGGTTGGTTCCCCTCCAGAATTGCACAATTTTCAGGGGGAGCATCTCAGCTAGAAAATTACCTAAGTCCGGAATGTTGCCCTGCGGGTGGGAGACAAACAAATTGAAATGCATAGGCCCACAAGCCAATGAAACTCATCTGAGGCCTATGTACTTAACAATGCATGACATGTTGCTAAGGATGGTTGGTAGGGAGGCTCCAAAACGAAGCTAAGGAAAATTTTTGGAGGGTGGTTGTAGCCGCTACAACACTTGGCCACACATTGGTAGAACTCCAGCTCTATGAATGGAACTTGTTCCGTGAAAGCAAGTCTAATGCCTCCGGAAGTATTCTTTAGTTCTTTGATCATCTTGACTTCCACACTAGCTTGATTGAAAGATGTAGCACCTGCCATGCTATTGGTCAATCAGTGCACATTCCAAGCCAATTCAAATAGTTGTTTCGATTGGGATGAGGGGTATATTGGTACACAAGAAATATGATATTCAAAGTTTAAGTTTCATCTCTAGTGTTGCTCCGCTGCCAACTGGCCTAAATAGTACCCTGACGGAGTCACGCAGGAACACAAGCATTGCTCCACTACCAGTGAGCCTGGTCAATACCACAGTGGAGTTACTTGCATCACCTCTCTGTGCAGGAAGCCTTTCTCTCCTTTCACCTTATTCATTTTTCATTTTTCATAACTGCGCATAGCACTTATTCATTTCAAAGGCGGAAGAGGGATCCCAACTTATTGAGGGCAGAAGAGGTTTTTCCTCCAGAGAAGTATTTTGTGTATAACTCTTACATACTTGGTAAGGTTTTGCCACTCAGCTTACTCTACTTGACTGAGGTGACAAGGGGTAACCAAAAACAACCGAATAAAGTAGGTGATACTAGTTATCGTGCAAGCTTTTTGTTTTCATCAGGGTTCACTTTGAACAACATGTATTTTCCATTGGTGTATCATGGACTGAAGATAACAATTTCTACATATGGAGACAGGATGATCGATAACCAAGTATTGATAACTGCACAAGTCCTCTTGCACTTTACCCTCACTTGTTTCAAGAGTCACACACAGTTTGATGTGAAACTAACCTATAGACGTAAACAAGCAAACACACAACTAAAAGAGCGAAGAGAAGAAGCAAAATGTGAAAGCGAAGTGAGTAAGGAAACAAGCAAGAAAGCCAACAAACACACAAGGTAAGAAGTAAACATGAATGCAAGAAAACAAGACAAAAATAAAACACTACTCCTACTCCTAAGATAACAGTGCATGGGTCTGATCATGTGAAGTAATATTTCCAATGCAGCCATCAGCGCATTGGACGACCCATGTTGGTGAAGGAATGGGTTGCGAATAGCATAGTTGTGTGAACTAGAAAACATGAAAGATATAACAATGAAGACAAACACACTTCAAGTTTAAATGCACTCACAGAACATAGATGAGTGTAAGCGCATGACATGCAATTCATGGACTTACCATGGTGATGTGATACACTACATGGAGATGTTAAGCATACGCATTCTCTTGACTGTGACATGCAAATAAATGAGAGAAACAAAGACAAATTTTGTCTCGCACATGTGCTTACGCGCAAGATTCCTCCAATGCATGAGCAATGGGATCAAGTAGTTCAATTGAAGGGATCATGTAGTTCTGTGTGTGGGATTGATCTTCAATGCATACAGATGAGTGATGAGGAGCGAGAGCCTGACATAACCATCAACTCGGATTGAGGTGCCTTGATAGTCTGCGGGATTTCAACTTTGTCAACAGACAGATCATCATAAATAGGTGACTTAGAAAAATAAACAACGATAGAATCATCATTATGATTGAATACAGGAGCAAATAGATCACGACAACTATGATCAAAAAAATCATTTATTTCATCGTCATCCTCATGATCTGATAAATCAAACAAAGGGGTAGATGAGAAGCCAGAATATTCACCCTCTGTGTTTCTTGAAAAAGAAGATGAAGAATCCATTGGATTTTCTATGAAGCATATGTCCTTTCCATTGTCAAATGATGGGATGAAATCCAGTGTGTTTTGTGAATGATCAACAATAGGTGCATCCATTGGTGGATTTACACAAGGAAAATCAAAGATAGTAGAATCACCAAACAGGTCAGGAAAAAGCAGAAGAGGCGTGGACAGAAGGAGATCACCCTTCGTCGTTGGTTGATGTTCAGGTTCCCAATCATACTCATCATGAATGACAGTGCAGGTTGGTTGTGGAACACCAACTCTGTCGATGGCTTGATCCTCACTCACAAAAGGTGTAGAGTCCATCACGAAAGAACATGGATCAGAAGAACACAAAGATAAAGGCTGTGGTAACAAATGCATGTGACAACCCATGGGCTTTGAAACCAAATCTGTGTGAAAGAGAGAAGTGATGATGGGAAGATATGTCAGTTGAACAGACATATGTGCATGTTCTCCCACATCACTCTGCGATGGTGAAGCTATCTGATGAGGGGACGGTAGACAATCACTTGTGACAGCGACTGTGTCTATTGCTGATTGTGTAGCTCCATCGTCGAAGTAAGCTGAGTGGGGTTTTAACTTCAAATTCATCTTTGGATTGAATGATTTTTTAAGACAATATTTGAATCTATCCCAAAGATATTGAAACTTCATCTAGATTTTTGTAGCTTCAAACTGTAATACACGGAACTGCTACCAAAAATCCATAGGTGATTCTTGTGGAGTCTTCCACTATTATAACAGTTTTTTGTCAAAAGGTTCTGGATCAAAACGATGGAACGTATATTCAATAAGATCACAGAAATTGAGTGCACACTACTGGGTGGTAGGCTGATGCACCGTTGTTGTGGGGATTCACGAAGTGTGCATGAAAGAAGAAGGTTGGCCTCTTCATAAAAGAAGTCATTCACATCATCAATAAATGCATAGAAGTCTTGTAAGTACTCAGGTCAGGCCACTTCGCCTTCTCCATCATACGTGAATTTTGACAAGAGATCAAAAAACTCCCTTGTGATGTTGAGATGTTTAGCATAAGAGAAACGTCACAGAGGTTTGAGTCTAACAGTATCCATGACGGATATGCAAAGATTCAAAACAGGATGTGAGGACTCAACTTGTCATCTGGGCCTCCTTCTAGTGCCAAAAATGTTGACGGTGTTGGACCCGCTAACATGTCAGGTGATCTCCCTGGTAAGAAGTCCCAATTATAACTCATATTGTTTGGTGTAGTAGTCCCAGTATTGGGTCATATGATATCGCCTTGACCGCAGTTGCACATAGAGGCAAGCAAGATGTCCTTTTTGGTAGCAAGTGTGTGACCAACACAACAAACGAAGGAAGGTGCATGAAGTGTTCTAACACACGGAAAGGGGAATGAGTGCACCCCTTAGAAACCTATGGAAACACGCAAATTGAAAGGAAACACACAAGCAAACATACATCACAAGATGGAAAGCAAGGAAACCAATGATCCAAAGTGATGGTTAAACCAACAAAACATCTCAATAAGATTCATACAAACATATATAGAAAGATTCCATACATACGTGTGTAAGAAACAACTACATATATCATTAGAGTAACCAAGATAGCTTAAATACAATAACAACATATGCACGAAACATGTTAGCTCTGTTATATTAAGAGTGAAAGATCCAATCATACAATGCAACCATGACCAACCACTAGTTCAAACAGTGGAACATTGCAGTCATTTTCCCCTACTCCTCCAAAGAGATATATTAGCTCTGCATTGTGTAAAAGCCAAGGCTCGTTACAATACACTCCAAGATTTCTCTAAGATATAGCTATAGGAAGCTTGGCTCCCAAAAGCCATGTACAATGAGTTATGAGGTTCTATAAATAACAAAGGGTGGGGTGACCATTGACATTCCCCTTTGTGAAGCTTGGTAGTCGATGACGGTGTTTGCATGCTCAATGGTGACATCCTATTGAAAGCAAACTCTCGGCTTTGTTGCATCTGGGTACACTGATATGACACCTTTGTCCAACTCATCTGTTAACATACACATCATAGTATTAAGTGTAGCCAGACCAACAACATATAGATGCATAGTGTTTACATTTATCTCCAAGTGTGTGTTGGGGGTTATGTGCATCAACTCGTCAATGTACATGTCGAGATCCAGCTGGACTTGGTTCTTGTCTTCGCCTTGGTGAGTTTTCCAATGGGTGGGATCGCATGTGCATGCACAATGACATCCACGCTACTGAACACCTGTGCATGCGATCATCAACATCGTTCACCTTGTCTGCTATGTGCCAGCTACTAGGATGGATCTATAACCTGTATGGTGTAGTTTCATCAGTCTATGCATGTTGTGCCTCCTACTAGATATGTTCCTATTGTGCTTCCTTCTCTTCTCTGTACAACTCCTGTTCCCTGAGTTTCCACTTCAACTCCTGTAATTCCCTCTCTGTTTCCTCCATCCTTTGTTTTTCTCTTTGCCTTTGTGTGATCCTCTTGTTGCGCTTTCACCTCTTAGCCTCAATCTCCAAAGTTGCTTTCATCACAAGTGGATCTACTTTGAACTTCTAACTTTGCTCCACCTCTCTGTTATCAACAACCTTTCGCTTGCCTTTGTCATGTGCAAGTCTCCTACCCTCCGCTGCTACTGATGGTGTTTCTCTTTGTGATGTCATGGCCATTTCATCTTGATATCCTTGATTATGAATAACTTGGTCTCTTCATAGATAGGCAAGCTCATAGATACTTGCTCAATTGCATCTCCAGTTGTGTTCTCAACGATGTCCTTTGACCCTGTCCCCTGGGAAGCCATTGTACCTATGCTACTGAGAGCTAGATGAACACCTGAGATACCTAGAGACATAGAAACACTCATGGAAAGAAATCCATCAGTTGAAAACCAAAACAAACTTGAGGACTGACTTGCAACATACCTGTATGACTAATTATGGAGATTCCGCAATTTCCAACAAGAGGCTAGGAGATTGATTGGAAAGACTTCGCAAAGCACAATTCGGTTTGTCAAAAGGCTCACTGCATAGAAAATTTTAGGGGCAAATGTTCGCCCTTTGGCGAAATTAAGGGGTTGTAAATTTTTAGTGGGCGAATATTTTATATCATAGTACATTTTTACAAATCACCTCAAATAGCCCACCTTATTTTAAGGGAGAGGGTAAAAAAGGTAAATTTAGCCCTTGAAATTAGGAGTTACAACCTTCCATTCGCCCATTTTCAAGAATAGGTTTTATTTAAGTGAATCCATTTTCCCATTTTCAAGAATAGGTTTTATTTAAGTGAATCCTATGGGCCAAATACCATATTTATAAAAGAGATATGGTAAATTAATAAAAATATAAATAAATGAGAGGTATGGTAGATAAATAAAACATTTTTTATATTTACTCCATAAGTCACCTTATATACATGCAAGGGTGTAAACAAATAAAAATATAAGTAAAGTGGAGGTATGGTAAATAAATAAAAAGTATTTTTATACTTACTCAAAAGGTATAGTAAATAAATAAAAATATAAATAAACTATACGCATGGTAAATAAATAAAACCTCTTTTTATATTTAGTCCATAACCCTCGTTCTATTTATGA